>JBBYHL010008749.1:0-12077 GCA_038381835.1 Adansonia madagascariensis
TATATATAAATTCTTTATCTATTTGTGCTTATTTATGGTCAAAGGTTTAAATAATGACAATACTTCTCTTATGAATGCAAATATGCTATAATCACTAACTTGTTTTTCATAATTAAAAAAATTTTTGACTATAAATATGAATTAGGATGCCCAATTTAGAATTTTAACAAGCCATTTTAAACTGAAATTTTAATATTAATAAAAAAAATCCAGTCATATGTTATTAGTTCATATTTGATTTTTCTTTTTGGCTAAAGGAACTGAACTTTGATTATTATATTCTATATTTAAAATTAATAAAATCTTATTTTTAGAAACTATATATTTTATTAATAAAAATTAAATCATTTGGTTAAAAAATTAGAAAAAAATTAAAAAATTCACAAAAAATAAAAACAATATTAAACATTAAAATTTACTAAGCTTAGGAATCATAGCCTACTCCAATTATTAATAAAACGATTGGGACTAATCTTAGAATGATCTCATTGATATTTGTTAATTTCTTTTTATTATTTTTACAATAAAAGTAGGAAGCATTTGACTTTATTGGTTGCTCTGGGGCTTAAAAGAAAATTTTTTTTTAAAAAAAAAAAAGAAAATGAAGAATACAATGCACGCCGATACATTCAAATACAATTAGATATCACGTGACTATCAATTTTCTTTACAAAATTAATTTATTAAAATTTGTAGCATTCTTTTACATGTATATTGTTAAAAAAAATCTTTATTTTATTTTTATCTAAAGTAAAATTAAATGTTTTTATTTATTTTCCATTAAACGTTTGGCGTTGCACGGGCAGGCAGCTAATGGCTCGTCGGCACCCCAATGGCAATGGCTCTTTTTTTTTTTTTTTTTTTTTCTGTGTATGGTGATTTAGAATTTGTTTAATCACTATTTAAAACCCCAATGATTTCAATGATTATCTGTAATCTCCATAACTAGTTGTCTCTATGGGGAGACATTTTGACGGCAATTGTTTCAGTTCCCACTATTTACAGTGACAATCACCCCTTTTTTGTTAACGAAACTATAATTATTCAAAAAGTTAAATAATAATCAAATAAAATAATAAATTAAGGTATAATTAAATAAATTTAACATAAAATTAAATATTAAAATTTAAATTTAAAACTTTAAAATTATAAGATTTTCTTGTCACTAAACCAAAGCTTAATTGGCTCGTTGCTCTTATTTTTAATTCCCATCATTGAACCATACTTGTTTTCATTTTTTTTAAATACAAAACGTGTGCTTATAATAAAATTACTACTACTAAGTTTTTTTTTTTTTATGAAATCGAGTTCAATTATTGTCGAAAGTGGTTCAACTAGAGAAGGCGAGAATTTAGAGTAGTGAAAGGACAAGCATGCATTTGAATGCACGTGGGTTCCCACCGGAGATGGGGGGTGGGGGACGGGGAAGGAAATTAAAAAGGCGAACGTGACGAAAGAGAGCAAGTGGGTGACGATGAACACCCCCCCACCCCCCCTCCCCCCCAAAAAAAAAGGCCCCCCGCCCAGATGGGAGCAAGAGTCTTCCTTTAATGACCAGAAAAATGTAACGCCAGGCCACTTACTACCAATATACGTACATATACATACTATACGGATAGGGGTCCTCCAATTCATGAGACAGTATCAGTGCCATGGGGATTGGATTTTGTCACGCGTCGCTGCCCTACTTTTCTTCCTGTTTGTCCTGTGGTTTTCTGTTTCGTCTGTTCTTTTAGGAATATCCCAACTTTCTAAGCGAACAGTTACTTCAGCATTATTGAAAGAAAACTTGACAAAAATTTTTTTGGTTAGAAAAAACTATGTTTAAAGGATGGGATTAAAACTTTAATTAAAAAAGTTTAGAAGATAAAAAAATGTGAAAATATTAAAATTATTTTACTTAAAAAATAATTTTAAAATCAACACAAAAATAAAAATATTTAATCTATTTAATATTAAAATTAAATATAATTTTTGACTTTAAAAATTATACCAACGTCAATGTAAAAAGAGGCCACGAAGAAAAGTGGGGAAGGATGAAAAAGTTATCGGGGCCTTATAAGGACAGTCGAGAAGGATAAAACGATCCTATGTTTGGGACCATGACATTGATTCTTGACCAACTCTTACGACTCGATCCAAAAGTGGTCCATAAAATTTCGGGTTCCTCGAGACAAAAAATCTAAAAGGAAGCTCATGTTCTTACTTGTGTTCATGTGCCTTTTAACACTCTAATAATGACTAATCCGTCACATGATCATTCCCACGTCAAAAGATTTTTCTTGTTAAGGCCGCCATCATGGCCCATTTTCGCCATTTACATTAAGCCAAGCTTCATGTTTTGCTTCAGAAAGTCGATTACAGCTTGCCAACTCCAAAGCAAAACAGCTCAATTTTCATTCCCTTTTTTAACTCTGCTGACAAGGCCAAAGGCCTTACCTCAAACAACAAAAGATGCAGACAAACTGATGGTTTTACAAGCAAGTAACAGTGGGAAATGTTAATAGCCGTATGAAAATCTCATGCCGGGCTCAGTTTGGTCACTGTTGACTTGCCAATATCATTTATACAAGACCTTGCAGATCGTCCTGGAATTTTCGAACCCACAGAAAAGGGCTAAAGGGGATGCATGGAAAGCAGTTGAAGGCACAGAAATGGACAAGAAAAATGATGTTCATCGTTTCCTTAAGCTTATCTAAAATTTTAGAAATGCTGAACTGTAGGTCATACAGAGAAGGACAAAGAACAAGTAATGACAGAATATAATATATCGACAAAGTGAAGGAGCTGCAGGGAGTAGCAGCAAACATGAATATGAACCAGCCTTGCAGCTAAGTTCAGTTACGCTGTTGTAAACTTGTAATCAATGGGCCAAAAATAATGAAATCAACACGACATAACGAAGAAAAGCAATAGAAGAAAAAAACAGACAAATATGAAGGATTGAAGCATTTTTATACTAGGCAACATAATTCGGGAGGTATTTGCCTCCTGTAGCAAGATTGGGATCTTTTTCTCCATTCACAGTATCTGTTTCAGATATTTCTGTTTTACGAAAATTACCGCAGTCGATTAATTTGGAAAGGTCAGCACTCATTAGCACCAGGGCAGCATCCACTGGGAGATATCAGGGTTCCATCAAACTGCAAATTTTACTGCAAATTAAATTGCTCTGCTTCTTGGATCTTCTATACGTTAATTCCATCACAAGGTTTTCGCCATCACCATTCTCTGCATAACAGCTAACCAAAACTGGTCCCATTTACAGCCTCAAGCCATACGTCTGTCATGTTGTTTAGCGTTAAGGTTGCGACCAATGGATGACTGAAACACATAACTTACCTGCATAAAGGCATGTTTCAGAACTTATCTTTGAATGAGAAAAGTAAGGGATCCCACCTCTTCCGTTTACCCTTTTTCTCCTATGTGACAACCAAATCAAATAGTCTATCTAACCAGCTAGTGTAGCTGCAAAATCTGCAGGATTACTAAAACTAATCAGTGCCTAAACAAACTATAAATTATTCATTTGTTCGAGTTTCTGGATGTGGAACTGAGTATTTTAATCGAACTTAAATAACTATTAAAGTCCGTATGGCACATATCCTTGAACTGTTCTTGCTGAAATCGTCTTAATTGCAAATTTTCGTTTACTATATCATTCTAGGAACTTCTGTCGAAGTTGCTATCCCTCCAGAATCCTAAAATTCCAGCATAATCTTAGACAGGATTATTGTTATGATGAATGTCCTTTTGAGTGACATAGCATGAAGAAATCCCAATTATTGCTTTCGAGCTACGAACGTATAATTTAACATGAACCAGCATCTGGGAATACAATATTAACTTAGGTTCGTTTTGGGGTTTAGCTTCCTTGCAAGGTACTTGTTCACGTCGGATACCGATAAATCTCTATTTCTGGAATAATTACAGATATTGTGATACTTCATTAGAAATAAACCAATTGTTAATTTGCCGATCCACAATCCCCGTTAAAATCTAATATAAACATGGCGGAAATATAATGTCATGGAAAAGATTACTTAAAATAACCTTGGGCCAATAAAGCTATGAAAATGATTTTAACAGAGTTCTTACAGGACAATTGCAATCTTATTGCTAATCATCATTATCAGCCTACATTTTGACATAGTAGTCGACCAGATTTACAGTTGCAAGGTGAGTACGTAAATCTTCTTCATTTGTCACCCCTAACATCCTTTGCAAGAAGTTAAGTCGACATTTTCAAATCACGTTTAATGACAAAATGTTTAAATTGGACTACTATGCCTATTAAGCCCAGAAAGACGGGTCCAACCGAGTCCTCTGCCGGCCCACGCCATAAACTTGTGGTCACGTGACGTATATCCTAGTCCGCACGTACTCTTGACCTTCTTTTTGTCAACAAAACAAAGACCCACGAATCCCGAATCCCCTTTTCTTT
This sequence comes from Adansonia madagascariensis, assembly GCA_038381835.1. Classification (NCBI taxonomy): domain Eukaryota; kingdom Viridiplantae; phylum Streptophyta; class Magnoliopsida; order Malvales; family Malvaceae; genus Adansonia; species Adansonia madagascariensis. The sequence goes on from JBBYHL010008749.1 coordinate 4,445, forward strand.
CGTTCCAATAACACCACAAAGTTCTGGCAAAGTCGCCGCAACAGTTTTTTTCTCAGGTCAGTCAGTGTCCATCGACTTAGCTTAGCTCTTTTTTCTTTTCTCAAATTGTTATCTGTTTATTGTTTTCTGCTGTTTACATCATTTCTACTTGGTATGTGCTTCAGCTTCTGAAAAATTTCTGTTAGTTAGCTCTGTATTTAGTTTTTTCTTTGATTAAATGGATAAAGGGAACTTGCAAGGATACATTTGGTTGCATCGATTGGGATTTGATTATTAATCTCTAGTCTTTACTCATTTCCGAGTAATGGGTTTCGGCTTTGTTGATTGAATTTTATGGGTTTTTTGGGGGGTTACAGATTATGTTTTGTATATGTATTAGGTAGTTCTCCGAATGGGTAATTAATTATGTTTTTACTTTTTAATTTGATAGACAAATGTTAATGTTGCCTTTAGATTCTTATAATTTTGGAGAAGGGTTTGTCGGGATTTTGGAGTTGTTGAAATTGTGCTTGATTGTAAGTTTTGAACTATATTTATATGGAAATTCATCCAATATGATCTCAAATTTGCAGGTGTTTATTATACTCCAATTATTAGTGTACTAGTTGTTTTTGATGCTGTGTTTGAAAGCTCGCCCTCTCCTTTCCTCTCCATTTTCCCTCGCTTTCTCTTCTTCCAAACACCTCAAAAGACCCTTCACTTTATCCACTAAAACCTCTAAATCCTCGATCACCATGTCCGTCATTGAGCATGTGGTTCTTTTCAAGGTCAAAGATGACACAGACCAGGCAAAGGTCAACCTTATGCTCAATGGCCTCAATGGCTTGGCCTCTCTCGATCCTGTCCTCCACATCACTGCTGGTCCCGTCCTCCGAACCAGATCTCCAATCTCCAATTTCACCCACATGCTCCATAGCCGGTACAAGTCCAAAGAGGATTTGAACACGTATTCGGCTCATCCTGATCACCAGCGTGTAGCCAAGGAAAACGTCCTCCCCATCTGTGATGACGTCATGGCTGTTGATTGGGTTGCCGATAATGATCCCACCCCGCTGTCCCCGCCCCCTAGTTCTGTCATCAAAGTAACCTTCTTGAAACTAAAAGAGAACGTTGCCAATGAAGCGCAAGGTGAGATTCTTGGGGTGATCAAAGGGATTAAGGAGGGGATCTCCGGTATTCAACAGCTCACTTGCGGCGAGAATTTCTCACTCGCGAGAGCTAAGGGCTTTTCACTTGCCTCGGTTGCTGTCTTTGATGGAGTTGAAGAAATGGAGGCAGCGGAGCGAAATGAAGACTATTTGAACCTGCAGAAGCAGAAGGTTAGGGATTATTTGGATGGTGTCATTGTTGTTGATTATGTGGTGCCAACATCTTCAGCATCATCAAGTCTTTGATAGATCGTTAACTATACAAAGAAAATCTTGCTTTTCTTGTTCCATGGTAGCGTTTGGAACAATATTCAACGCTGAATAATTACGAGACAGATTGAACCTTGTTTGCAAGATTTAGCTTGTGTATCTTGAATGCAACTTTTGTTTTGAACCATTGCTTTTAGATTAAAGCATGCTAATGGATATTTTTCCTTTTTCTCGTTTTGGAAAAACATGTTTGATTGAGGATTGAAATCTACAATTTCTGGATATATAATTCCTGAGAAATGTAAATCGGTTGAATAGCTTATTTCTTTGTAGTTTGTTTTAAACCTATTCAATGATCAAATAATTTGTCCAGTTGGCTTGAGTCAGGTTTGGATATAAATTTTTTGTGATATAGACGGACTTAATTTTACTTAAATTATTTTTTAATTAATTAAATAATTAAAATATAAATATAAAAATATTTTATATATGTTAATATATTTTAAATAATAAAATAAGTTTATGTGTTGAACCGAGAATTTAAGAAACTTTGAGTCAGTGATCCAAATTTATAAACACCTTTATCCTGATGTTAATCACTAGATTTCGTGAGTTCGGACAATTTGTTCGATCTTAAGGTTAACGAGTTTGATGTTTTAATTTGGGAGAAGTATGACACTAGAATTTAGATATCAACTCGTCATTGGTCTTACACCACCATACCACAAAAAAAAACATTAGAAAAAAAAAAACAAACAAAAAAGAGGCTAATTAAATGGCCACTATTCAATTCCTAGGCTTCAGAAAAAAAAAAAAAAAAAAAAACTGTGTAAATCAAATATCAAGATTTGGAGACTTGAACAAGATTTGTGTAGAAACCAGGGGGGAAAAAAGGAAGAGAGAAACAAAAAAATATGAACTACAATATGTTATTTATTAAAATTGGAAAGAATAGAATATTTCTTTGAAATTAAGGTTCCCAATATGTGAACCTATGAACTATAGTGATTGAATATGGGGTCACCAGCAACAAGATCATATTATTACCAATTTTATTTGTTATATTTTTTAACCTTTAATATTAAAAATAACCTTTGAATTATATTCTTTTTATTTTGATATTTTTTAAATTTTTATTCTTAATTTAGTATCTATAGTATAATTTCGTCAACCAGTTCGATATTTTACCTTAATACTGTTAGTTAATGATGATGTGAATCAATTAAAAATTATGACACTAATATATATTATTGACGTCAATAACACATGACACAATCTTATTAGTTAAAAAATTAAAAATTTATATTTTTAATATTGTTAAGACTAAAATACTAAATTAATAATAAGATTATAATATAAATATTAAATTAAAAAAATTATAAAATATTTAAATGAAAAAAATATAGTTTAGAGATTTTTTTTATTTAAAATTCTTTTAGTTAGTTTTGATTGAAGATTACTATTAATTTAGTAAATAAGTACAGCCTAGTTACGCCGCCTGCAATGATGTGGAAGTGAGGGTCCAACTCCACCAAGTTGAAGTTAGGCGCAACAGAGAAAAAAAAAAAAAAAAAAAGTTAGGCGCTCTAAGATAATTGATTTCTCTTTTTCTCGATAGAGACGTTTGTGGGCGAGTGACATTAGACGTGGGTGTTGGCCTGGAGCTGACTGCTGGCTACCCTCACTACTAATGCTGAGTACCTGCCGCAAGCAAAATTCTTCTAACTTTCCCCGAATTGAATTGAGGGATGTCTGTTAGTGGCGTAGGCCATAGGGTAGAGACTATGCAATAGGACCAATCCGTGGGCGGCTTGGTTTTTGCAACAAACTTTCCACCCATGCAACCTAAATGAAGAAGGTTAGTTTGGGCTAAATTTTTATAATTAGTATATTTATATTTTATTTTATTTATTTTTTAATATTATAATTAAGTATAAAATTGTAAGTATAAAATTATATATATTTATAAATATTTTTACATATAAATAATTTATATTATATAAATTTTAACATATTTATATATTTATGTTATATTTATATTATATTTATATTGTATTTTAATTATTTTTCATGTATCATTTAATATTGTCAAATTTAAATTGAGCCGATGAATAAAAATTATAGATTATCAATTAAATTGGTTTAATTGAAGAATTTGATTAAAAATAAATTAAATATTAAATATATAATTTTGATATTACATAAATTTTAAGTATAATAAATAATTAATAGAAACATGCATTTAATTAACTGATGTAAGTTTAATATATAATTAAGCAATTTGAATGTGAAATTGCATCACTTACAAAAAAAAAATAATAAAAAAATAAAATAAATACAAAATCGATTTTTATTGGTTTAATCTAATTTTTACTGATTATTTACTGATTCAATAAATCATAAATTTTTTTAATGAACTAAATCAAACAAAATTCTAATTCTAGATTGATTTAATATGAATTTTTTAACACTAATTTGAGCATTTGCCTTTGATTTAGAGGGAAGGGAAAACTTTTTAGAGCATGCAAAATAAAAATCATTCAATCAACTGCTTCTTTGCATAGGTATGAACAAATGCATGTTCTTATATAGTTACCATATGAATCAACTTGGTCGTTTAAAGTTTATTATTATTATTATTATTATTATTATTATTGGAGTAAAGGAGAAAAAGTTGCTGCTAAATTTCTATAGTATATAATATATCCCATTAATTGAATTTTTTTGGGTTTTTTTTTTCCCTTTTTTATGGTTTAGTTAGGGAAATGGATTAATTTATACTAAGAAACCTTTGTTTTTGGGAGAAGCATGTGGTTTACAATCATGTTCTTGGCAAATGATTTAATAACTGAATTTTATTAACTAGTGCTTTAAAAGTATTTTTTTAAGATTATTATATAAAATATATTTTTATAAAATTAATATATTAAAAAATAATAACTAAAATTATTAATTTTTGTATTTAATAAAATATTATTATAAATAATATATTAATTTAAATAGCGTTAGTTAAATCTTCAATAATTTTTCCAAGATATTTTTTAGAAAAATGACATTGATTTTTTTTTCTCATAATATGAGACTACAGTCATCACTCCGAAAACAAGTTGCTAACAGAAGCATATTATTCACGATTAATGCAATACAATTACTTAATTATAATTTTAAATTATATAAAATTTATTATTTTAAACAATAAATTTTTATATAATTTTAATGTTATAATTAAATAATTATAAAATTAAAAAATTAAAAGTGAAATGCTCCGTTGCTAACTATCGAATCGTAAAATAAAAAAATTAATATATTAGTATTCCGAAAATAAAGGCAGCTATAAATTATCTTTATCGCCTTGAAGAAGGGAGACGTAGCAAGAGTCATTACGAAGTTTGGGCGAATCAGAGGTCGTAACTCTGGGACCCATCTCTGTGTGCGTCTGTGAGAGAGAGAGAGAGAGAGAGAGAGAGAGAGAGAGAGAGAGAGAGGGTGGTGCAGTGCCAAATGGGGAGGAGCCCTTGTTGTTCTAAGGAAGGCCTCAACAAAGGAGCTTGGACTGCTCATGAAGACGAAATCCTTATACACTACATTAAAGGCCATGGTGAAGGCAGATGGAGAAATCTCCCCAAAAGAGCTGGTAAGTTTTGGGGGCAGCTTTAACAGAATAATTAGTCATTATATATTATATATATATATATATTTATGTTTTCCCTTCCATTTTTTATTATTATTATTTTTTGTAAATTACAGGTTTGAAGAGATGTGGGAAAAGTTGTAGGCTTCGGTGGTTGAACTATTTAAGACCCGGTATTAAAAGAGGTAACATATCAGCAGATGAGGAAGAGCTCATCATCAGACTTCACAAACTGTTGGGGAACAGGTTTTTTGATCTTATTCTTCCATGCCTCTCTTTCACAGAGATGTTGTTAATCTGTTTAAAGCAATTTCCATGGAAAGTACTCTTTCTGTTTCTCGAAGTTTGCTAAATTTTGATTTAGTGCTTTAATTAGTATATGTATTTTATTAATGTAGATGGTCTTTGATAGCTGGGAGGCTTCCAGGGCGAACAGACAATGAAATAAAGAATTATTGGAACACCAACTTAGGGAAAAAGATTCAACATCGACAAGAAAACTCTGCTGCAACAGCAGCAGCAACAGCTTCGAAACACAACGAATCTAATGGGAGAATTATGATGAAAAGTGAGGCCGCGGCGGCGCAACTGGCCCCAACATCAGACGTGGTGGTCCGGACAAGGGCAACCAGGTGCTCCAAGGTTTTCATAAATCCGCAGTTCGAACAAAAAGTTGATCCTTTTGACAGCAACAAAGAGTCCAAGCCTTCAACAGAGGGGGACTGGGATCGTCCCACGAATCAAGCATCGGCATCTACACCAGTTGATGGCTTATTACCCATATCTGAAAATGAAGAGACCATTAATAATTCGTCCAATTTTACGCTTGACGTAGACAAAATGGGAGAGTTTTGTCTGTCAGATGTTTTGAATTTCGATTTTTCTGATATAGGCGACCTTAATTACAGCAAAGCTTTGTCAACGTCATTAGACCAGCCTCTCATTTTCTCCGAGGAAACGCTACAAGACTGGACCAACACGGCTTCGAATCTCCAACATTCTTTGCTTCCATTGCTTGAATATGGAGAGGAATGGCTTGTAAAATAAGATAAAGCAGAGTTACAATATGAATATGATCTGCTGCGGAGTGAATAATCCATTGCTAAAGCAAACATATACCTCCTAGCTAAAGCTTTGTTTGTCTGTTTTTCAGCTCAACTTGTTAAATTAAATCAAAGTACTATAATAAAGAGATTGTCTGTTTTGTGCTTGTCATTGAGAATCACTTTTATTAATTGAGATCATAGACCTTACCATAATTTTACTCCACATTTATCTTACGTTTTGTTTACATTTTGTTTAGTAAAGTAAAAAGAAATTTGAAAAGATGAAAAATTAGAAGAGAAAAAAAGAAAAAGGTAAAAAATATTTTTTATTAGTGTATTTGGTGAAAAAGATAGATTGTATAGTATGATTGAAAAATGAAAAGAAAGAAAATAAAAAATATATTATTTTATTATTATATATATTAAAAGTTAAAATGAAAAAATAAAATTTAAAAAAATTAGATAATTTTGTAAATAAACTTACTTGTTACACATTACTTTCATTTTCTTTTATTGCTTTTTAATTTGAAATTATTTATTTTTATTAATAGATATATAAAATGATTATCTTTTATTTTTTTTATTTTTCTTTTCAACTAAACACATTCAAAATTTATTTTACTTTTTTACCTCTTTCTATCTACTTTTTTACTTTTTCGCTTATTTTCATTGCCATCAATTTTTGGATAAGATGTTAAATTACTGTTGAGTTTTGGAGATGCCTTGTCCAAGGCAAAGTTCATAATTTCATGTCCTTGGGAATGCGGGCATAAAAATTACCAATTAGGTTTTTGTTTTGGGTTTAAATTTGATGCAATTTATAAATAAATATAATTTTTAATTAATTATATAATACTATTTTGTTAATAAATAAAAATAATTTTATTTATTAATACGTGATTTTATATAATTTATTTATAATATATAAATTTATAAATTAATAGTACGTAAAGCAAAACCAAAGGTGCAAACTAAAATCTAACCCATGATTTATTTGACTTTTTTTATTCCTATATAAACAGGTGTTTTTATATATATATATATATATATATATATATAATCAAATCTTGAATTTATGGAAAACATATTAAAAAAAAATTAATACCTATTTAGATATTTACGACTTGAATTTTATAATTTTTTAATGTTTAAATTAAAAACTTTGTTTCTGCATATATATATATATATATATATATATCATCGCTGCATGTCAGTTTTACATGTTAAAAAAAAATCATAGTCATTGGCTATTAAAAAAAAACTTTTAGGGTCAAATCTAAACCATAATATAAAACGTGTATTGTGTTCATACTTAACAGTTGATTGTATGATTGTAAGCAAAGAGTACTGAAAGATAGGTGGGGCGTTGTCCCATTAAAAAAGTAATTCTAAAGGCAGCAAACCTTTCTCGCGTTGAATATGCGGATTAGTTGCCAAATTTTTCTTCAATTTTATAATCGTGTAAAATAGAAATTGTCTTCTTTTTGCCACAATCAAATTATTATTATCATTATTATTATTATTATTATTATTATTATTATGACGATGATGATGTTGTACCATTGCTTTTGCATATATATATATATATATATATATAT
>JBBYHL010008801.1:0-12073 GCA_038381835.1 Adansonia madagascariensis
GATTCTTTGGTTCCAGTGCTTGCTTTCACCAAGAATCACATGTCTCTTAGAATATAACTAATTTGAAATTAGAATAATCTATGTTCTTTTGAGTCCAAACTCTTGCAAAATTACTTTGGAAAAAGAAAGACAATCATTAAAAAAATAGCCTTTTTTTTCTTTTTCCTTTTTCCCTCTTTGAAAATAGTTGCCTCATTAATGTTTACTACGAAATATTTATAAGCATTAAGGATTTATTATTTCAATGTTTAATGACAGAGGAATATATTTCAACCTTGGAAAATACTCGAGATATTACTAGAATTGAAGGGATTCTATAACTTAATGATTTTTTCCATTTATAATTGTAGAGGACGTATATGTTCTTGATTGCTTTCAGATACATTCTACATTAAGTAAAATATTTGGAATATTCTTTAAAACAAGATATTTTCTTAGTGAAAATGTTTTTTTTCGACCAATCAATAGGCAGTGGCTCTTGGTACAGATTGTAATAGGCAAAATTCTACATCAAATATCTAGCGAAGGGTAAGTGCACGTAAATGTTCAAGAAGATTTCTTGATACTATTATTTTATAAAAATGTTTTGTTATAATAAATATATTTTATTAAGTTTTGAAATTAGTTAATTCAAGTCATAGTTATTTCGTGGTCATCCTTATAAACAAACCTAAAAGCTACACAATTTGATTGCTTTTCATTTTTTTTTTTTTTGGTTGCAGTTGTTCATATATGTAGTATCCTTTATAGCTTGCATTGTTATAGGTTAAATTGAGGTGGACAAGCTTATGTTATTCAAGTAAACAATATTCTTTTCTAATTTTTGAAATTGATTCAGTCATATATATAATCTTCAATCATATATATTTCCAAAATTTAAAATTGTTGATGGAGAAAAAAGGGAATTATATACAATATTTTCTCAATTTTCAACTTTCATTTATAACTAAGAAAACCAAAAACTAGCCTAGCTCAAACAGGAAGGGCTTACAAGTTATAAAGCTAATATTTTTTACCCAAAGAAACAGCAAACTAATTAAATGCATTCTACATATGTGAGTAGTCTAGATTTACCATTAATTTTTCAATTAGTGCAATTTTATTACTCTATTCTTAGTTTGATTAGGATATCATGGCCATGGTGTTTATTTTTGTTTATTCCATTTCAAAATTTTGAGTATAAAATATTATTTCTTATGAGTAATAATTCTCTTTAAATTTTTGTGGTTATTGAAATGGTAGCGGTTTCTATTTTGTTTATCTTTTTGGTCTAGAGTATTTTTCTTATTGACTGATGTATATTTGTTCAAAATGAATAATTACTTTCCATTAATACAAATATCAAACGAGAACGGGTGCCTGATTAGTCAGTGTTGCTTTCAATATTAATGTGTACTTAAAGAGAAATATATTAATGGATTATCGACAAAAAAATGTCAAATATACTTGAGCATGTATAATGTTTTACTTCAATTCCTTCTAGCAAATTAATGCTTGGGATATGTTATCCATAAGTGAATCATTGATTGGTGATTACAGCGTGCCGTTCTTTTATGAGTTCTTCATATCAAGCATGTTGGAAGTTTAAATTACTGTTAATTATATTTTTATGATGATTAAATTTTGTATGTAATAATGTCAGAAAATATTACTCTTTAGTCATTTCTCTTACTTTTGGTATTCAGCTTTGAAAAATGATATTTTTATTTAAATCTTTTTATTTTATGGTTTATGTATAAGTTAGCTCCAAGTATATAAAGATTTGAAACAATAACTCTCGTACCATGTGCTAGTAAATTAAAAAATATTCTTTAATCTTAGGCGCACTATTATATTTATTTTTTATGATTACTTTTTGCATTTCAATTACTTAAATATAATACTTTCTTAATCACAAAATTTTAATTCTGATGGTTGCTTGCATTAATATCAAAACAATAGCTACACTGAAAAAAATGCATTTTTGAAGATAAGAATTTAAACTTTTGAATGTTTATTATGGTTTATGGGTGAGGACTAATAATCACTTTTGAAATTGAAAATTTGATTTCTTTTTACTTTTGAAATCTATTATTATTATTATTATTATTATTATTATTATTATTATTTCATACGTTTTAAAAAGGTTGAAGATTTTCTTATGAAGGATTTGAGTTGCACATTACTTTTGCTTGGAATTTGGCTTAAAAAGTGCAGTTGGGTATGATGGCATGAGGTATTGGTTCTTTCATTTAGGTATTGCTTATTTTGGATAATTATTTTTTTACTAGATTTAAGGAATTCAGAGTTTTTAGATTAATTGCATAGATTTATCATCAATCATTTTTACCTTATTATAATTTGTTACAGTTTTGATTTAAAATATTTTTAAAATTATTCATATATATATATATATATATATAGATATATATATTAAAGAAATGAACTCTTGCAACATTGTATAGATAGCTTTCTATCTACTTTAATTTAGAGTTATAAGGTCAATCGTATTATATTATAATTTTTGCTATTTACTATATATAATTTACTTTGATCTTTCGATCTTTTTCCTTTATTTTTTTCTTAGATTGAATTCTTTTAAAAATTTTTGACAAGTATTTAAAAGTTCAAAAAACTAATTATATTGACAAGTACTTAAAAATTCCAAATATTGATAAGCATTAGTAGTTAGAAAATTATATAGCTATATCCAATTGATATTTCCATGCAAAAAATTTAGAAAACTAATTAATGAATCATGTTGATAAGCACCTAGCTCCTTCACATATAGCAGGTATAACATACTTAAAAAATTATAAATTATTTTATTAGCTAACTTTTTAATACATTCAATTATTGGGAGATAAATATTCATCATTAATCTATATATCAATATATATATATATATATATATATATATATATATATATTCAGCTCCATTGGTGAGTAAATAAGGCCATAAGTGTCTTCTAAAAATAATTATATTTCCAACTCTCTTAACGTCATAAATTAAATAGAGTCTAAAACTTAAATAGTCTTTCTATAATCAAAGTAATCAAGTATTGGGTATTTGTAATCATTTAATATAATAATTTTAATTAATGTTAATGGCTATTAATTTGTTGACAAAAGAAAAGTTTTTACATATTACTTTATAATAATATTGAGTGTTTAATTAATTTTCATAAATTCTTTCTATAACTTACGCACTTGATAAGTTCATAAATCACATATTTTACACACTTTCTATTTTTAGTTTTTGTTATGTTTTCTATCTTTATTTTAGTCAATTATATTTATATTTCAATTTTAGATTTATTTTGAAGAATAAAGCAAAAACATGCTAAAGACGATGTTAATGAGTTTATAATGTCAGAATCACAAGATGGAAAAAGATATTAGAGTAAAAAAGATCATATTATTTGGTAAAAGATTGATTCTTACACTCTAAGAATTGGTTGATATGTGCTTAATAAGCATCAGAATGGGTTAATTAAATCTATTGTGAAAGCGACATTCAGATTTCCTACTTTGAATAAAATTTTCCAACTTTTCTTGGAGTTCTTTTCAGCTACTATAAGTAGAAACTTAACCTTAGCATTTAAAGGGATGCAAAATCAGAATCAAGAAGAGGTTGAGAGCACAAAAAGAATAATTAGAAGGGAAAAAGAGGAGAATAATAAAAAGACTAAAAGAAAATGGCTAGATTTACAATCAGCCATCATACTTAAGTTTCTTTTTTCTCTCTCTTATATTCTTGCTGGAATTTTCTCATGAATCTATTATTAAATATATCAAACATGCGTAACTAGATTTTTTTGTTTAATTAAGGTTGATTTCAAACCCTGTACATGACTTTGTAACTAATTTTCAGAATTATTTAACAATTATTTATTGAAATTGCTTACGTTTATGATTCTTATCTTTATTTATTTAAATGCGCAACTAAATAGACCTAGATAGTTATCTATTGCTAGGTTAGAAATCTTGATCCATAATTGTCTTGCTTTCCTGTTATTAGTAGCAATTTGTGACCAATGATTATGGTCAAGTTTTTGTTAATTACAATATGGAACATAACCTAAGTTAAATAATCTGAGCTTTTGTATTTATTGCATATATCAACCTATTTTTCTTATCTTAAAACTTTTATTAAATTAAATCTAGATAGCTTATTCTAGATTATTTAATAGTTAAGGATTAAATATAGAGTTTATTCTATCTAACAACAAACTAAGAATGAGGTATGTTATCTACATTAGTAACTTAAAGAAACAATTGGAGATAATTTTAATATTGTTTCATAGTTGTGTTTAGAGATGGTGAATGATTCTCTAATTATACTTTTCATTATTATTGTCACCTATTATTCTATTTTCATATATCTTAGTTTTACTTTTTGGTTTTCTTATTCTATCATACATCACCTTCCATCTAAGTTTATTTTGTACCTTTTGCGAAGTCTTTTTTAATTTGTTTGGTTATATTGGATTAGAGTTTTGCATCAATAACTTATAAATTGAGAACAATCACTGTGGATACGACCCTTGCTTACTACAATACACCATAGTAATTATAATTTAGCACAAGGATTTAGAAGATATATTATTTAGTACATCAGAACCCTAATACATGAAAAAGTTAATTACTAATAACGGTTATTATTTTCATAATTTGCTAGAAAAGAATATTTTCTCTCTAATTTTTTTTATAGCGATGATTATTTAATTAATTTTCACAAATTTTCTTTCTTTAACGATGAGTATTTAAATTAAAAAACATACCCTTTAGTAAATTTTATTCTTCTTTATCATTTCTCTTCTCTTTATATTTTATGTGTAAATACTCTGTTTCTTGTCATTTTTGGATTATCAAATTCCATCTGAATTATTATTTGCAATCAACAATGGGTAATTGTTTTTTTTTTTTTTTGTTGGATTTCATATATTTTTAGGTTTAGGTTAATGAGATTTTCATGATATAATTATATTTTCTTAGGTAAGTTCTCTCTTTTCCTTATTCAATGATTTAGACTAAATTAAAAATTTTTACAATTTTTTTTTATGATTCTTGATTTTCATAAATTAAAATTTGATTAATTGGTTAAAGCCCATTTCTTTTTACAATTATTTTTGGAAATTGAATCATATTTTAATACAATAATAACTTTGATGATCTGATCCGATTACTTACTATTATATTTTTTGGAGTTGTAGGTTTTTTTCCTCTTTTCCAAGGTTTCATTTTTTTTTTAATTTCAAACTTTAAAATTTTTTAGGTTATTCTTTGAGTTGCAAGTTTTTTGTTTTTCAAGAATGTTTCTTTTTCAAGATTTTATCTTTTTCATTTTCTTTCAAAGTTTAAAATTTTTAACTTTTTTTTGGAGTTATAGGTTTTTTTCTAAGTCAAGCATGTTTATTCAAAAGATTTTATTTTTTCGTCTCATTTTAAAGTTTAAATTTTTCTAGCTTATTTTTGGAGTTACAAGTTCTTTTTATTTCAAGTTTAAATTGTTTTAACTTTTTTTTGAAGTTGCAAGTTTTTTCTTTAAGCCAATTATATCTTTTCTAAAGTTTATATTTTCAGTTATATATTTTATTAGTTTTATTTATCTTTTTCACCTTATTTCAAAATCTAACTTTTTTTTTTTTTTTACAGTTGTAGACTTTTTTATCTAACCCAAGCATGTTTCTTTTTAAATGTTTTATTTCTTATCTCATTTCAAAGTTTAAATTTTTTCAGCTTTTTTTTGTTAACTTTTTAATCTTATTTCAAAGTTTACGCTTTTTTTTTTGTAGTTATAAGTTTTTCTTCCCTAAACTACACATGCTTCTTTTCTAAGGTTTTATACTAATCAAAGCATGTTTTTTAAAGGTCTTATCTTTTCTATTTCTTTGGAGTTATAGGTTTTTCTCTAGGCAAAGCATGTTTCTTTCTCGACATTTAATTTTTTTCATCTCATTTCAAAGTTTAAATTATTTTCATTTTATTTTTGGAGTTGCAAGTTTTTTCCCTAAGCCAAAAATGTTTCTTTTCCAAAGTTTCACATCAAATTTCAAAGTTTAAGTTTTTTTAACTTATTTTTGAGTTGTAAGTTTTTTTCTCTAAGTCAAGCATATTTGTTTTTCAACAAGTCTTTTTTTTTTTTTTCATCTTATTTTAAAGTTTAAATTTCTTTTAGCTTAACTTTTGAGTTAGAAGTTTTTTCTCTAAGTAAAGAATTTTTTTCCAAGATTTAATTTTTTTAATATCATTTCAAAGTTTAAATTTTTTAGCGTATTTTTTTAGTTGCAAGTTTTTTTTTTCTCTAAGACAAGAATGTTTCTCTTTCAAGGTTTCATCCTTTTCATTTTATTTCAAAGTTTAAATTTTTTTAAATTTATTTTCAAAGTTGTAATCTTTTTTCCCTAAGTCAAGCATGTTTATTTTCTAAGATTTCATTTTTTATCTCAATTTAAAATTTAAATTTTTCTAACATATTTTTGGAGTTACAGGTTTTTTTCTTTAAGCAAAGCATGTTTCTTTTCCAATATTTTATTTTTTAATTTTTTTTGAAAGGTTAAGCTTTTTAGCTTATCTTTTAAGTTGTAATTTTTTTTCCTCTGAGCTAACCATGTTTCACTTAAAAGTTTTTTTTTTTAGCTTATTTTTTAATATTTTTATCTTATTTCAAAGTTTAAAATTTTGAGTTATAGGTTTTTTTCTCTAACGAAGCATGTTTCTTTTCTCAGGTCTTATTTTTTCAATCTTATTTTACAGTTTAAATTTTCTTAGCTTATTTTGTTAATTTTTTTCATCTCATTTCAAAGTTTAAATTTTATTAGTGTTACAGGTTTTTCTCTAAACTAAGAATGTTTCTTTTATAAGGTTTTATACTAAATCAAGCATGTTTCTTTTCTAGGGTTTTATCTTAAGTCAATCTTTTTTCTTCTAAGGTTTTATTTAAAGGTATTCATAGGACGGGCTAGGCTTAGACATGATACTAACAGCTTGCTTGTTTGCCCAGGCTTGCCCCAACCTGAAATATGAATATCTCTTTTGACTGGGCTCGACTCGTATTACTAAATAGAAGCTCGAGCTTGGCCTGATTGGCCTAAATTTTTTCATTGAAGTCTTGAGATTTCTTTTTTAACTACTACGCTACTGGTATACTCCTCCAAAACGAGAAAAAAAAAATTAAGTTCAAATAGACAAAACTTTTGAGAGGTGGATACAATTGGTGTAATAATATAATTATAAAATATCCTAGTACAAAGTTTAACTTAATTAGTGTTTAATGAAGCATATGTGAGATAAGCTAATTCAATATGAAAACTTTCAGTCAATCCAAGCTAATACCACAAATCTTGAACAAAAAAGTAATTAAACAAAAACTCGGTACTTGATATCTTGAAGCTATGCCATTAACAATGAAAAACAAGAAAAAAAATAAAATAATTATATAGAAAAGTAACTTACAAATGAATTAAACCAACACGTTTTTACTAGAGAAAATCCAAACAAAAAAAAAATGAAATGAGGTGAAAGATGCATGCGACTAGGCTAAGTGAGGGAAGCGATGTTGTGGCTTGAAGGAATGAAATTAGGGCGTTTGAACTTGAAGGAATGCATGCTGGGGTGGGTAACGGGTATTTGGTTGTGGCAATTGAAGTATTGGGTAATTACAATTAGGTAACAGTGGTTAGGGTGGGGTTAGTCATTATTTATTAGGGTATTTAGGTAATTTGATATATTATTATAGATTACTTATTTATATTATAAAATATAAATTATAATTTAATAGTGCATTCAAGTCAGGCCAGGTCAGACGAAGCTTCGGGCCTAATTTTTTTTTGCACAAGGCCTGACCTGTTTTTGAAAGTGGGATTTAAGTTTTACTCAAGCTTACTTTTCGAGTCTCATAGTTTTACTTGAATCCTTCTAAATATCGAACGAGTCTTCAGGCTTGAGTGAATAATCTGTTCTATGAATAAATCTAGTTTTATCCTTTTTTTTCATCTTATTTTAAAATTTAAATTTTTTAACTTATTTTTTAAGTTGGCAAGTTTTTTTCTTAGATCAAAAGTGTTCCGTTTTCGAGTTTTCATCTTTTTCATTTTATTTCAAAGTTTAAATTCTTTTAATTTGTTTTTGAAGTTTGTAGGTTTTTTTTAAGTCAAGTATGTTTCTTTTCAAAGGTTTATCTTTTCCATCTAATTTTAAAGTTTAAATTTTTGTAGCTTATTTTTGTTAATTTTTTATCTCATTTCAAAGTTTAAATTTTTTTATGTTAAAGTTTACTTTCTTTGTGCCAAATATGTTCCTTTTCTCAGGTTTCATCTTTTTTATCTAATTTCAAACCTTTTTAACTTATTTTTAGAGTTGCATTTCTTTTTTGGCAAGCATCTTTCTTCTCAAACGTTTTATCTTTTTATCTAATTAAAAAGTTTAATTTTTTTTAGTTTACTTTTATTAACATTTTTCATCTTATTTTAAAGTTTAAAACTTTTTAACCTATTTTTGTTAATCTTTTTCATCTCATTTCAAAGTTTAAGCCTTTTTAGCTTACTTTTATTAATTTGTCTGTAATTATCTTTTTCATTAGTTAGTGCTGTAAAGATTCTTTTTTTATTGTGGACTCAGCATTTGATATTTAATGTTTTTTTTCCCATTAGTTAATACAGTAAAAAGGTTTTCAGTTCATAAACATATATTTGATTAAAATAATTGAATATTCCACTAATGCGAGTTAATGATGTTGATCTTATTCTTGCCTTTTAAATGACAACAAAGTTTACTTTTTGTTTTATTAGATTTTGTATTTATTATGATACTATAAAATATATAAATATAATATAAATTAACAAATTGTCAAATATAATTTTTTAGGACAAAAGATTCCTTGACCAATAGCAAATCCAGCTAATGATTTCTTGATTTTAATTGGACAAGATAAGATAAAAATTTTATAATTCGATTGCAATAATTTTATTTTATTTAAATTATTATTTTATTAATAAAAATATTTTATTTAAATTTAATTATAAAAATATATAAATATTAATAAAAAATATTTTTTAATATTTTTTAAAAAATAAAATAAATTTTCAAACTTGATATTCAGTTGAGTTTATGAAAAATAATTTCCTTTTTACTATTGAGATCTAACCTAAGTTTGCTTTTTATTTTATTGGATTTTGCTTTAACATTATAAGGGGTTAGTTCTGTTGAATCATTACCACATAATGTTTTGTGTCTAAAAGACTATAAAGTATGCTTTTTTTTTTTTTAATTAAAGAAGATTTTACTACTAAGTATTTTGATTTTTATTTTTAAAAAAAAAAAGTTTCAGTATTATCAAATTACTTATAATTATATGAAGAGATATAACTTATAAAAAATAGCCTTTTTTTTCTTTAACTGTTAAGTATTAAATCAAATGCTTATAATTTTCCTTATTAAATTATCAAATTGCTATTTAAATAGTTTAATTTAAAATGAAATAAATTTATAAATAGCTTATACTTTTACCTTACAG
Organism: Adansonia madagascariensis; assembly: GCA_038381835.1. NCBI lineage: Eukaryota > Viridiplantae > Streptophyta > Magnoliopsida > Malvales > Malvaceae > Adansonia > Adansonia madagascariensis. The sequence goes on from JBBYHL010008801.1 coordinate 9,497, forward strand.
AAAGAAATTAAGATACATTTACAGTAAAAGCTTGTTAAAGTAAATATAAAATAATTAAGGAAAATATTTAGACTAATAAATGAAATTTTTAAGAACTAAAACGTTTGTTCGTTAGTTGAAATTTTATTTTAAAATTATGCTATGTATTATACTTGATATATAAGTAGCAACACATAGCTTATTAAGAGTTAATATTAATAAATCGATCAACATTAATATATAAAAGAAATATATAAAATAGATAGAAATTGATTTTTTATTTAAAATTATATTTTAATTGTTAAACATAAAAATAACTAACAAATAACAAAAATTATTTTATAAGAAAATCAAAATAAAAGATTATAAGAAAAATCTAAATAAAATAAAAAAACAAAATATTAAAATATTCTTAAATATAATAAATAATAATAAATTGTCAACGCACAAATAATCAATCCAATTCAAGACAAATTTCGAATGACAAATTTCAAGCTTACGTTCGAATTTTTTACGATAAAAAATTATTACATTAAAAAAAAACTGATGGTAATAATAGCTCAGTTGAAAATTATAAAAAAAATATATATAACAAAAAAAAAATAAGAGAAAGAAAGAAAATTAAGAACTACTCTATTGTTTAATTAAAATTTTGAGTGATAACTTTTATTAAAATATTAAATAAAGTCCTTTACAAAAACTTATAAATGAAACATGAAATAATTAATAACTTTATAAAATAAAAAATATAAACTTTTGTTCCATATGTTATTCAAAATAGAAACAAAATTTCTTATTAAACAATACATAAATTTTCAACCCTCAAAATCAAATTTAAAATTTTTTTAATAGATTCATAATGTTATCTTTTTAATTTATATAAATATTTATTTTATAAATTAATAAAATAAAAATAAAGCCATCATGCATGCATAATAAGAAATTAAAGCACACATTATATCTATAAACTATATATTAAATTAATCTCAAGGATTGCTTAAAACGTTTTTGTGATTTTTTTATTTTGTGTATATTTATTATGTTCATATTATTTTTATATCAAAATTGAATCAGTGTCTCATATATTTATATAAATATTGACATGTTAATAAGTTATTTTATATAAATTCTAATACATGTGTGAATTCGAGTCGTGTTCATATTTTTTAGTATAATTGACACCATTTAATAACTCTCTATTTTGCGTCACATATCATCATATTCGTTTTATTTTTCATATCATAATAATCATATTTAAAGTGTTATATATTTATGTAACTTTTGGTAGATTAATAATTTATGCACGCCATTCTTCTATGCAAGCCAATGTTTGCTCATTATCCATTTGGATTGTAAGTTTCTCTCGACTAGCAAATCTTCTTAAGATAATGCAAAAGTGCAAATCAAAATTTGACATCTTAAGAAAATCAAATTTCAAGATTTGCTCACTTGCTACACTCATCAAAATCTTGTACATAACCAAGTTTTGAGGGGGCATTTGTAAAAGGAGAAAATTTTGACCAATCAAAATTTATCTCTAATTAAATTAACTTAACGAGGAGATAAATAAAGAAGTGATATTCTTTTAGAGTCTATCATAATGAGATCAAATTTTTTAAAAAATTATATTATCTCTAATTAAATTAAATTAATTAAGAAAGAAATAAAAGAGTTTTATCTCTAATTAAATTAATTAAGAAGTTTTATTTTCAATTAAATTAAATTAATTAAGAAATAAATGAGAAAGATAAGTTCCAAAAAAGTTATTTTGGAACTTAAAAAAAAAAACCATATTCTTTATGAACTCTCTTTCCCTTAATAGACTGGCACTATAAATAAAGACTTCCTTAAGCGATTTAAACATCAATTCTAGAATTTAAAAGCCTAAAGAGAAGACTTTGGAGATCCAAATCTTCTCTGAAGTTTCAAGGAGATTTCTCTAAGAAATTTTTGAAAGACGATTAAAGGTTCTTAAGAAATTTTATGAAAGCTACTCTCCAAGCTTATTCCATTGATAGAAAAGATCAAACACATTTTCAAAATCAAGTTTAGAAGACCCTTGGAGCAAGCCTTTTCTTCCAAGATCAAGTTTAAAGATCCTTAAAGCAGATTTCAATATCAAGTTTAAAGACGCTTGGAACAAATTCCAAGATCAAGCTTCAAAGAACCTTAAAGCAGATTCAAGATCAAATTTCAAAAAACTTTGAACTAGATTTCAGGATCAAGTCTAAAAACCTTTGAAGCAGATTCAAGATTAAGTCTCAAAGACCCTTAAAGTAGATTTCAAATTTAAGTCTCAAAGTACCTTGAAGCAAATTTCAAGATCAAGTCTACGAGACCCTTGAAAAATCTAAATCAAGACCAAGTTATTTAAAAGATCATGGAAACAGACCCCATCAATTCAAGATCAAGTCCAAAGACCTTTGACTCCAAGCTTTTTTGTTGAAGAAAAGAATCAAAAGTTTTTTTATTTTAAGAGAATCCAGAGATTGTAAATTTCAAGTTTGATAAATAAAATTTTTATTTGTCTCCAAATTTTCCTCGTCATATTTTTTATGCTAAATTTATGGGTATAAATTTTTAGCACGCCTGGTGAGA
>JBBYHL010008822.1:0-12072 GCA_038381835.1 Adansonia madagascariensis
GCTCGAGCTTTGAAAGTCGAACCCAAGGCCCGGCCCATTTTTTAATCGGGCCTATTTTTTTGTCCAAGCCCATTTTTTGGGCCTATTATGTTTGTCCAAACCCTCTCTAATTTCAGACGGACCTTCGAGCTTAGGCGGGTAGCCCGGCCCTTGAGCAGGTCTACCCCCCACATATTATATCAGCTTTCGTCACATGTACATTTAGTTGTAAACACTTATACATTTAGCTATGATCACTTTTACATTTAGCTATAATTATTTTTTTATTATTTTTTCATAGTGACTCAGATTCACTATAAAATATTTTTATTTTTATTTTTATTATTTTTAAATAATATTTTTAATATATATATATATAATATAATAAATATATGTATATTATATATATAATATATTATATACATGTGGGGAAGGGGGGAACCGCCCCCCACATATGTATAAATATTACACCCCCTCCCCCGATGATATACCTTATATTATTATATATTATATATACATTATATATTATAAATAATATATAATAATATATAAGTTATATAATATATTAATATATTAAATATAATATTATATTAAATATTATATATAAAATATATATGTTAAAAATACTATTTAAAAAATAATAAAAAATAAAAAATATTTTATATTAAATTTTAAATTATTTTTTAAAAAATTTATATATATAATATATAAATTATATAGAATATATAAACTGTTTCAAATAAGTAAATGTTAATTTCACATATTACCAACATTTATGAGATGACAACCACGTATAATGTATGTATGATTATAACTAAATATACAGATGACTATAATTTAATGTACAAATTACCAAAACTAATTATACCATAAACCATATGACTCTAAACTGTATCAGATAAGTAAATACTAATTGTTCACATTAACAGTGCTGATGAGATGATAATCAAGTATAATGTACATATGATTATAACTAAATGTACAGATGACAATAACTAAATGTACAAGTGACTATAACTGAATATATAGATACCCATAACTGAATGTACATATGATCAAGACTAATATATTTAATTCCAATATATATAAATATTTAATTCCAATATATATATATAATAATATTACAACTAACCATGCTGAATTTACAAATGTCACAAACTGAGTGTAAGAATGTATAGAAGACCACAAATGAATGTACAACTAACAAAATGTTCAAAATGTAAGAATGTATGGCTAACAAAAACCGAATATATGGTAAACCATATGGTCATTAACCATATGAAAATGTCTAATAGCAATCAGCCGCATTAGTTGGACATCAGATATGACAATCACGTAAGATGTATATATAATTTTAAGTGAATGTACATTTGACCGTAAGTCACATTTGGTGAAATGAGCATAATGAAATGCACTTTTGCGATAGATGTGTGTAAGAATGATGTACAAGTCTACTGTATATACCCCTCTAAGTAAATTTATAGGTAACCATAAATGAATATATGGATTACTATAATTGAATGTACAGATAAATATAACTAAATATACATATGAGTATAATTAAATGCACAGATGACGTAGAATAAATGTACGACTAACAAAAAACAAATGTACACTAAATCTTATGGCCTTTAACCATATTAAAATGTCATACAGTAATTGACCATAGTAGTTAGACATCAGGTATGACAATCAAGTAAGATATACATATGATAATAAGTTAATGTACATTTGACCATAACTCACATTTGGCAATATGAGCATAATGGAATGCATATAAAAGTTAGATGCATGTACAATGATGTACAACTCAATTGCACATACCCCTAAGTGCATGTACAGTATAACCATAAGTGAATGTACAGATCACCCTAACTGAATGTATAGATGAGTATAACCAAATATACATATGACTATAACTAAAATGTACAGATGACCATAAATGAATGCATAGGTTAAAAAAATGAATGCATAGGTTAAAAAAATGAATGTACGCTTAACTGTATGGCCATTAACCGCACGAAAATGTCAGATAACAATTGTGCACATGAGTTGAACATTATATATGACAATCACATAAGATGTACATACGATAATAAGTTAATGTACATTTGACTATAGGTCATATTTGGCGGTATAAGCATAATAGAATGCACTTACGCGTTACATGCATTTAAGAAACATTATATCTCAACTATATATACCCCTAACAAAATGCACAAGTGATTAGAAATGAATGTATGCATAACCATAACTAAATATACCAATAAGTATAACTAAATATATAGATGATTAAAAAAATGTATAAATGAGTAGAAATTAATGCACAGATAACAAAGCTCGAATGTACCTTATATCATATGACCCTTAATCGTATTAAAATGTCAAATAGCAATTATGGGCATTAGCTAGGCCAATGATATCGTAATAACGTAAGATGCACATATGATAATAAGTTAATGTACATCGGATTATAACTAAATTTTTCTATGAGCATAACGAAATGTACTCATGTGGGAGACTTGTGTGGGAAATGTTAAAACTAAAATATATATACTCATAGGTAAATGTACAAATAACCATATATGAATATACGAATCATCGTAACTGAATGTACAAATGAATATAACTAAATGTATAGATGATTATAAGTAAATGTACGGATGCATAGAAATGTATGTACAAATAACAAAACATGAATGTATCCTGAACCATTTGACCTTTAACCTTATGAAAATGTTAAATAGCATTTGTGCACATTAGTTGGACTAATGATATGATAATCATATCATAGGTACATATGATAATATGTTAATGGATGTCGGATCATAACTGAATTTTCCAATGAGCATAACAAAATGTACTTATGCGGAAGATGCATCTAGGAAACATTAAAACTCAAAATGCATATAAGCATAAGTAAATGTACAAGCAACATAAATGAATGTAAGGATCACCATAACTGAATGTACAGATGAATATAACTAAATGTACAAATGACTACAAACGAATATACATATAATCATAACCTAACATGCCTTAAAGCATATAACCCTTAAAGTGATAAAAATGTCAAATAGAAATTGTACACATAATTTTACCAATGATATGACTATCATCTAAGATGTACATGTGATAATAAGTTACAGTGGACAATAACTGAATTTCCCTATGAGTGTAACAAGAATGTACTTACACATAACATGCATGTAGCAACATTGAAACTCAAATGTATATATTCATAAGTAAATGTACAACTGACCAAAACTGAATCTATGGATTACCATAACAGAATATATAGATGACTACAACTAAATATACAGATGACCATAAGAACATTTTATTAGTTATACATTCATTTATGGTTATCTGTACATTCAATGTGATTAGCTATACTATTATTATTATTATTATTATATATATATTAGAATTAAATAGATTAGTCTTGGTTATTTGTATATTTAGTTATGGGTAGCTATACATTTAGTTATAGGCATCTGTACATTTAGTTATAGTTGTTTGTACATTTAGTTATAGTCATCTGTACATTTTGTTATAATCATATGTAAATTATACCTGATTATCATATCAACAGTGTTGGTAACGTGCACAATTAGTATTTACTTATCTGATATGGTTTAGGATATAATCAATTTTGGTCATCTATACATTTAGTTATAGTCATCTGTACATTTAGTTATGATCATATGTACATTACATGTGATTGTCATCTCAATAATATTGGTAATGTGCAAAATTAGTATTTACCTATTTAATACGGTCTAGGGTCATAAAGTTTAGGGTACAATTAAATTTTTGTCATTTGTACATTTAGTTATAGTCATTTATTATATTACACGCGATTGTTATCTAGTAAATGTTGGTAATGTGCATAATTAATATTTATTTATCTGATACAATTTATATATATTATATATAAAAATAATTATATATTATATATTATATATTTTTTTAATTTTTAAAAAATAATTTAAAATTTAATATAAATATTTTTTTTAATTTTTATTATTTTTAAATACTTTTTTGCTATATATAATTTATATATAATATACATTATATATTATATAGAATATATAATTATATATATAATATATAAAGGAACCGACTGCCCATACAACTTAATATTTATACATATTGAGGGCAGTTCCCCCCTCCCCCACATGTATATAATATATATTATATATAATATATATACATTATATATTATATATATAAATATATATATAATATACATTATAAATTATATATAATAGATAATATTTTTTTAATTTTTATGATATATAATATATTATATAACTTATATGTATAATATATAGTATATATTATTTTGAATTTTTTAAAAAATAATTTAAGATTTAATATAAAATATTTTAAAATTTTTACTATTTTTAACTAGTTTTTTACTATATATAATTTATATAGAATATATTATATATATAATATACATTATATATTATATAGAATATATAATTATACATATAATATATAACGGGACCAACTAGCCGTACAATATAATATTTATACATATGGGGGGCAGTCCCCTCCTCCTCCCACATATATATATATATAATATTATATAATATATATACATTAAATATTATATATAATATATAATATTTTTTTAAAATTTTATGATATATAATATATTATATATAACTTATATGTAATATGTTAGGGAGTCGGTTCTTTACCAAGGGAACCAACCTCCCACATATTATGTATAATATATAGTATATATTATTTTTAATTTTTTAAAAAATAATTTAAAATTTAATATAAAATATTTTATAATTTTTACTATTTTTAACTAGTAATTCAAAATTTATTTTTATTATTTTTATAAAGTAATTTAGGATTTAATATAATTTAAAATTATTTTATAACTCGGGATTTAATATAATATTTTTATTTGATAAATTTAAGATTTAAAACAATATATATTTTTAATTTTTTATTATTTTTAAATAATATTTTTATTATATGTATAATTTATATATATTTTATATATATGATATATCAAATATTATATATGTAATATATAATATATATTGGTGGGGTGGTCGGTTCCTACCCATTGATTGTTATTGAGATAAGAAAACAGTAGGCAAGTTTGTAGAAATAAAAATAAAAAATTATTACAGTCTATTTATTAATAATTTTTATAATTATTTTTTTAAAATTATTTTTTTTTTCGATTTCACTTTTCTTTAATGATTATCAGGTCTTTTTTTTCTTTTTTGAAATTTTTCCTAAGATCTTTGACCATTAAGATTCCCATCAAATTTTACGTGGCAAATTCCCATTCAAGTTTAATAAAATTACGGTATAAACACCTTCATTTTAAATATTTTCAATTACTTATCCAAACAGATTAGCAGTCCTAGCAAAGTTCAAGTATTACACGACATCTACTTATATTATTATAAAAAAGGTAATTAAATTAATGTTGCAAGTAATCAACTCATTTAAGGATATTAGTTAAAATTTAAATTTAAAAAATTAAAGATATTTATGTATTTTTATATTTGAAAATACTTAAATTTAAAAAATTACCCACTCTTCCTAAAAAAATCCATTTTTTAAAATACTACTCCAATCTAAAAACGATCAATTTAAATTTAAAATATATTTTTTAAAATATTTTTAACACGTTTTTTTATCTGTCCACGTAAAAAAAGCAACCTACTAATTTACTTTTAAAAGTAACTATTTACTTTAAATAATTTAACTATACTCTTTTTGATATTAATTTAATAATCTATTTTAATTGTTTTAAAAGTGTCATTTTTTCACCAACATAATTAGTGTGTTAAATTCAAATCTTAATAATTATGATAGCACACAACTAAAGAAAATTTCTCTCATATTTGTCGAGTTACAAGATTTTATTTATTTATTTATTAGGGTACAACACAAAGTATTAGATATTTACATCGAATGTCAATATCTTTGTCTCTACCTACTCGTTCATATAAAGTAAAAAAGAGTGAAGCTTGTGTTTTCTATGAGAGAGAGAGAGAGAGAGAGAGAGAGAGAGAGAGAGAGAGAGAGGACAGTTTCAAATAACGATAATAACTACCTACCACAAGCAAAGCAACATTCCTTCAAAAATGAAACAAAGGAATTCAATAGAGAAAAGAAGAAAAGCTAAAAATTGTAAGGGAATTTGATTATTATACAGGCAGATCCAACATAAAAACTTTAGGATGTAGCCACGAAAAAAGGCTCCCTATTTAACATTCTTTTGTTTTCATGTTCACCTTCTTTGCACCTCCCTCTGCCTGCTCTTCTTTGGAACTTTCTCCTTCCCATTTCAGCCCCAACATTAGCCCTTTTCCCACCTGCTCCCTCTCCCGAATAGCCACTGTCTTCTTCTTTCTCTAAGTCCTCTTCTTCGGTGCTATCATTTTCGAACTCTTCTTTATTGTCTTCGCTGCTTCCTTCACTTTCTTTGTCGGCTGTTTCTTCTTCATAGTCAAAACTTGGAATAGAGTTTTTCAAAAGGCATAGTCGAAGGCGGCCATTGGTTCTTTCAGCTTGAAAGAGAGATTTTGTTGATGGGGCCTTGACAGCTTTTATTACCAACCTTCCGTTTTCACGGGTGGGCCTAACTTGAAGAGATTCCGATCCACTTATCGTTGTCAGTGGAGGTGGAAAATTGAGAGCAATTGCTTTCTTAGCTCCCAATAATTGACGCGATTTGTGTTGCTTCCATGTTGGGGAATTTCCACTTTCAGAATTCGATGAAGACAATGAGAAGATGTTGTCTTCAAGGATGTCACTGCCTGTCTCACTGCCTAAATTCTCGGTGCACAGTTCCAAGCTCTTCTCACTCAGCGTAGACAAAGAACGTTTGACTAGAGGATGAACATAAGTGTTCTCATTCTCTACAATCTCTTTTGAGGATGGCGGAGCAGTGGAGAGTGCCTGGAGGAAGCTCCAACCACCCGAGTTGGAATTTGAGGAGGTATCCTCATCATGAAGAAAATCAGATTTCTTACTAATTTTTCCAATCCAGCATTCCTCAATTTCTTTGGCGTTCGAATAAACGAAACATGACTTACTGGCCAACTCTAGAGGCTGAAAGAAGTGAGGTCTTGCTGAAGATAGCGTTAGTCTCAGTGCTCTTGGCTCAACCAGCTGCGACTCAAGACAAGACTGTAGGCCTTGATGGCAAACAATCGTTGCCATAACGGTAAAGCCTACGACAGGAAGGATAGAAAATTGGTAAAATGTTTAGAGAAATGGAAAAGCAGAAGATGATAAAATAAATGCAACTTCAAGTCTAAGGAGGCTAAGGAAAGCAGAGTTGGAGGTTTTTGAGAGAAAGGGAGAGGAAGAAGGGGGAAGAAGACGTTGAACATGAGAGATAAGCAAGGGATGGGATGTGAATTTGTAGTCCTCCAAAAGTGCCAACATGTACAGCATACAGAGAAGTGGGGGAGGGGGGCATTTTGCACCACTTGAATTATACAATTATTAATCTGCCACACACAGCAAAACAGAATAAAAGAAATAGAAAAAAGTGGCAAAAAAGGAAAAATTCTATTTGGCATATTAAATTTATTTCTAACATAAAATTTAGTGGAATTTGAATGTCAGCAACGAATTTCTTTCGAAAATCTCATGTGGGCAGAAATTTAAGTCTGCTGATTACATCCTTATCTTGGGTTTGAATCTAGTTAAAGAGAGAGAAATGATGGGCTGTATCGTTGCTCCAAATTTACCAGCTTCGCTATTTCCCTTCTCTTTCCTTTCCCAAAGAAAGCCTAGACATGTAGGATTCTCCCAAATATTTTTTGATACTGTGAGAATGATTGCTTTCTTTTTTTCCTTTATTGAAAAGCCAAAGGAAAATTAATCCATTGTTTTATGTATGATTCATATTTTTTAAGAGTCAAAACCTATGTTGATTGCATTCAAAAGTGGAATAATAATATGGTACTATCAGCCCACAGCCTTTGAATTTTTCCAGGAAGTAAAGTTACATAAATGGACAATTCTAGCAGACCAAATTGAGAATTGAATATGCTAAAATACTTCCCCGGCAGACCAATAGAATGAAGGGCAAGTTTGTCAAACCTTCAATATTTGGTTTTGATTAGGATGGAAAAAAGAATGAATCCTTCATAGGTGTTTGGACCGACAGCCTCCGACCCCACCATGGATTTAAAACAGAGGAAAAACCAGTGTGAGCCCCACAAGAAATGATTTTGACAAGTTATTCAAATATAGTCATGTTACTCCACACTGTTTCACAGTTAAATTTATTTTCAAGGAATATACAAATTTTTCCCATATGTATTTTGCAGACTTAATTTGAAACTTCAGTTCAAATTGGATCAGTTTGGTTTGTGTTAACATCATTCTGTTCAGACTGCGGTTTTCTTAAACTCAAAACCTTGTCCATTCATGACATGATTCTAAACTTTTGAAAAAGAAACAAGTGATCCTCCACTAACTCACACCTAGAGTTTTTGTTGGCTAGGTGTTTAACTATGAATGGTAAACACAAAATCTCTCTACAGAAAGAAGGGAAATAGAAGAAATAAAATCATCATGCAACAGTGCAAATGTCAAAAATAGTGAAGAGGCTACGCCATGTGGATGGACAACAAATGACCTACCCTAAAAATGTTTAAAGAATAATGCAAACGCTCATTAGCCTACAAAAGCTGGTGTCAGGGCACATTGCCATTTCAAGTTCTTGCGGTTGTGGGTTTCCTAGTATAGAAAAGCTGACTGGGTTCCTAGCAATATCACCATTTAGAGCAAAAAGGAAGTAGCTAGCGATGGCATCCCTGATTGCGAACATCACATTAAGTATCTTTAACGTACAATAGCTGTATCAAGTTGCCTTTCTGTGATTACGTGCATGAACAAGCACGAATTTTGTACCAAAAATGGAAAAGAGCAACCACAGATTATTCAGTTTTTTTTTTTTTTTAATATTTAGTTGGGGCTGATGAGGGCTAATGTGTAAAATGATAAATTCAATACTGACATTTATATGGAAACCCAAAACTGACCCAGGAAGAACGGCTGAGCTGGATGATATACCGGATAGGGTAGTTTTCAGTAAAATATTGTGCACATTATTATTCTACCTAAAAAAAAGAAGCAAAAATAGTTTTTACATTTACTCTTTTCTCAAGAATATTTTCAAGGATAACAGATTCAGACTTTGTGGTCAGTTATATGTTTTTGACTTTCCAAAGATAAGCCAGTCAGATTCTTAATGTGTGGTCGATGCTTGGAGGAAGAGTTATGCAAAATACAACTACATTGTGGCAATTTAATAGCATTAAATTGCATTTTGGTATTCAACAAATTCTCAAAAAAGAATATAAATACCGTGTCTGTTAACATAGTCTAATTATCATCAACGGAAAAACATCATTGCAAGATGCTGAAGTTTAACATAGCTATGAACCAAAACAACTTTCATACATCTGGTTCCCGGAAGAGTTAGATATGCAAATAGAAAACTTCCTGAAATTTTTCGATATTTCAACATACTATCAATGAAATTATTTGATCAACATTAGTGCACAAGTCACGCCAAAGCTAGGAAGTTGCTTCTGAAGATCAATTCATTCGAAGAACACACTGAACAATGGGGAAAGTAAAGCTAGAAATGATATTATCTTCAGGTCAAAAAACAGAAATCCAGACAAAGAAAATCTCTGGTCTACTTAGAAGTAGTAAAAAAGTACAACTGTGACAGTCATTGCTACCGAAAACTTAAAGGTGTGGCATCACACAATGCGAAAACAGGTATGGAATTTATTGTGCACTTGACATAATTCAAGAAAATCTTCACTTGTCCAGAAAGCAAGCCAAAACTAAAATTGACATTGAGATTCCATAACCCATACCTCATCTTTTGTTTAAGATAGACTCTTGCATTGTAACGGAAGCATATTCTCCCAACGAAATGCTGCAAAGATGAACAAAATGTTCAAAAACATGCACCTCGAGATTATAGAAAATCAGAAACTGTTTGATGACAATTAAAAGGTAAATTAAATTTGACTCCAGAACCACATTCTCAGGCCTATGTGATGGTAAAGGGTTAAAAATTCAGTAGAGCATTTCATTTCAACTGTTCCAGCAGAGCAGACTATGCAATTTAGTAGAATGTAAGGTTTTTTTTTTTTTTTTTTTTTTTTTCTGAAAGATATAGAGGATGTAAGCATAGAAGTAGTAATTACTAAGCACAAGCAAAGCACAAAATAACCGGCCATTCCTTGTTTATAGCATCAATAAACTTTGAGATAAAGCTAGAGAGCATTCCCTTGCTACTATGACATACATGCTCTGAACCAGGTTTCATGAACTGCTTGGGGTATGATTGTAACAAAATCCTTAGGAATTGAGAGTCCTCAACATATTAGACAGTGTCATGGTTTAATATGATCCTGTTTATCAAAAGATAGGCTCATGTTCAAAGCATAAATGTAGATGAACACCTACAAAGAATGACAATTAGATTCAGAATCCATATCTAAGTACTGTAGAGAATTGAAATGTGACAAAATTTCCCGATTTTATTGCCAATACTCAGGCCAAAGCACTGGCAACCTAGAAAAAAAATGACTTCATTAATCGTTTTCAAAGGAGTGCTCTTCCAAAAATTATTAGCAGTGTGCTTCCAAGAGAGTGAAGCTCCCCAGTGGCTCGAACCACCTTATGCCACTCTGCAGTGCCACTTTAATCAATATTCGATCTGTTGACCTTTACATTATACGATCAAACTTAATATTTTTTTATTTAGTTTTTTTTCCACAGAGGCATTAATTGCAACGTTAATTTGATTAAAACCCACAATGATTCATTTTTTAAGATATTGGCATAAATTTGTACCAGATTTCAGTTCAATGGTCTGGGCATCAAGTATCTTTGTCGAAATCACTCACCTGACTGATACCAAAATATAATTTAACAAAATGCATTGAGACTAGACCACAAATAAGGAACACAGAATACGATCGTCAAAATAATCGTAATCATACTTAAAAAGAAAAACAAAGTAGTGGCAATATCAGCTACTTCATCCTAGGATGATACATGCATTTTCTAATAACTCAAAACTCAAATTTTGGTCAAAAATTTTTCTGATTAATTTTTTCAGCCATAAATTAATTTGAATTTTAACAACCGACTAGATATCGCCATCACCATAATCATAGTTTGTTATGATCGATTACTTGAATCACTTAAATTGATTTTAATTTTTTGTTATACAAGAATTCATGACACAAGAAATCAAGCTTGACAATACGAACAAAATCATTTAATTCATTGATTGCAACATTCAAATGCATTGTTCTTTCATTAAACATTTTCTCAAGCTATTATATTTTAATCAGGTCAATTGTTTTCAGATTCTTTGGAAAAAGGGATTAAACAAGCATCGGAACAATAAAATAAGCATTACTTAACCGAAAGTAAGATCCCACGATTGCCAAGAAAATAATATAATCAGAAAATTTTAAAAAGAAAAAAAATTCAGAAATTATGAAAAGAAACGAACCTTGAAAAAAGCAGAGAGTGAAGCTGCTGCTGGTTGATGGCGCCATTTGCAGCCACAAAAAAAAATGGCTTTAAATTGATATATTCGATGCCAAGCAAAAAAAAAAAAAGAAAGAAAGAAAGAAAGAAAGAGGGACGCAACAGTCGCACGCGGGGCACAGTAATTTTGATTTTCTGGCAGCCAAGCCTGACATATCTGTATGATTTTTGGGGGACTCTGGGGAGCGCTTCCCATAAGACCTAAAGGCAATCGGCTAAGCCGGTTGCTTTTTCTTATTTTTAGGTAATATATAAAATCATTATAATTACATAAATATATTATAAATTACATAAATTATTATTATTAAAAATATTTTAAAATTATTAATAAATATTACAGTTACATAAATTATATTATTTATTACATAAATTATTATAATTGGTAATATAACTTAATATTACATATTTTTATTATAATTATACATATACATTATTTACATACATAAATTATGATAAAAGATAATAAAAGTTGTAATACATAAATTTATTACATTTACA
>JBBYHL010008843.1:0-46204 GCA_038381835.1 Adansonia madagascariensis
CGAATTATCTTTAAAATGATGTCTTATTCACCCCTGGATCATTCCGGATGAGAGAGTTATGATTTTTCAAGTCTAAATTGTCCGGAGCCTTGAAGTTTGAACATTTGTTCTGGTTGGGCCATTCAGGCCCACTAAATGATTTTCCAAATTTTTCAAACATTTTTCCTAAAATTTTCATGAAATTCCCTTTTCAGAAAGGTATCACTTGTAGTTTTTTTATACCAAATGAGTCTGGGGTGATTTTCAAAGTTTGACACACCTTGTTCCTTGTATGCTCTGCCAGCAGGAAAATTAATCCAAATTTATTCCCTTGGAAAATGACTTTTTGGGATAGGGGCAATATTTTTAGGATGACCCTCATCGAGTCACCTTTCTAATAGTGTCTTGTCCACCTTCTAAATCCTTCAAACCAATTTAGAATAAATTCGAGAAACAGGATGGCGCGATGTTGTCCCCTATTTTTGGTCATGGTCAAAATAAGTTGTTTTCCCGAATTTCATCTCAAGACATTCGAATGCCTCTGTATCACCCCGATCAGGCTCAAGAACACACTTTAACATCCCACAAGCTCATATCAAGGCACAAACATATTTTACATCTTTATCATCCTTATTTATAATAAATCTTTTTGCCAGAAATTGTCGAATACTCACCAATTTTCTGAATCATGAAGTTTTGTCATTCGTGGGGATACTCCAACCCCGACCTTCCGAGGGGATACTAAGATTAAAAGAAACTATCTTTGTCAAAATTATTTGTCATCAATGGGGATACTCCAATCCCATCTTTTCGAAGGGATACTCTAACCCTGTCTTTCAATTGCAATTAAATTTTCCTTCCTGAATTTCCATGAATATGTCAAACAAATCTCGTTTAATCAAGAAATCCAGATGCATCTCGAAAATGATCGATTCGGTTATTCCTAGATAATCGATGCCAATAGCGAGATAAATTCCCAATGTCCACCCATTTTCTTTATCATTGCATTGAATGATCCATGTAATGTTATTTCATTTATTGCCTTACTAACATGATTTCTTTGTGATGATTATTTGCATTCTCATTTTCAAAACGTTTCCAAATAAAATTAAAGGTAATGTTCTGCATGGATATCTCTCTAATGCCCAAAGTGGAGCATTCCATTTTCAAAGTAAAATCCAGAGGTCATTTTTATTAAAAATCTTTATATTCCCCATCTCTCCGGGGCGTATATGAGATTAAATCTTTTTCATCAAAACCTGGATCATTTCTATAAGATTCATGCATTCGAAGAGGGTTATATCGAAATAGTGACAAGTTAAGATCGAAAGAATCAAAATCAAGATAAGACATAGCTAGTAAGGTACCAATTTCAGGCGTCGCAAAGAGGTTCGTACCTCATCGCGCGTAACCAACTCCCGAACCCGAACGGTGAATCTTTGCATTACGTAGACCACGAGATTGATGTTTTAAGTTTCGTAACTCAAAACATAGGTTTCAATAGGCATTCGATCATGCCTAGCCCAAAATGATCGGTGGTGACTCCAAACGTTGACCATTTCGTGATGGTCATCGAAGACTAATAAGATGAGCGATTCATCTTAAGGTCCCCTTCACTGTATCATAAGTCAAGAATCCGTACATTCTCGTTCTCATCTCATTGCGAAAGAAAGTATCGGTCAAAAAGATATTTCCAAGTCAAGAAAATATTTTAAGTCGTGCGCACCCATAGATCCGCGAGAATCCACCCCGGGGTACGTTGTGACACATAGCATCTTAAGTTGATTGATTTATTTAAGTTAGTATTTATTTAAAATAAAATTTTCTTTAAATAACTATATACAAAGGATGCCATTAATATGTAATTATTTAATGCTATAATTGCAATATGTTAACATAATTTAATATTATATTCTGCTGCAATTATTAATATGCAATAAAGAATTTTGCATATCTTAAGAATGTTATTATTAAAGTTCTAAATCGCTATCTTACGAGTAGCCACATTATTTTAACTTAGTTGATTTAGATGACAATTGGTAGTTAATTAAAAAAGGTTTCCTTTAAATAACTACACATAAAAATGGCATCGATAAAGTATTATTTGTCATATGCAGTAAGTTTTATGCATACATGTCGGATATTATTATTAAGTTCTAAATCATTAATTTAAGAGTAGCCACATCATCTTTAGTTAATTGATTTAGATAAAATAGTAGTTATTTAAAACTACATAAAGAAAATTAACATTCATAAAATGTTTGACCATGAAATTAGTTATTTGGCCCCAAGAAAAATAATTAATTTTCTAGAATGGTTAAAGAATAAAGCAAAATAACATTAAAGTTAAATTTTCCTAGGCCCACAAGTATGGATTATTTAATTTTGGTATTTTAAAGTTATTGTTTTATCATTAAAGTTATGTAAATTCATATGCGTGATGCACCTCTACCTATAGGAAGGTTTGAATTAACATTTGAATATAAAGTATTTTATTCAATTAAAGTATAGTTCCTTACATTTTGCAGCAAGTTTTACTATTGTGATTAATAAGGCTGTTAGAATAAAATGCTATTCGATGATGAAAAATTAATCTAATAAAAGAGTAAATTAAGTATTTTTTGTATAAAGACCTTGACTTAGTGTTTTGGGTAGATAAATTATCCTCAACGAATAAAGTATGCAAAAGAAAAATAGATTTCAATGTATAGTAGGAGCAATCTGACGGTTTAAGGATGATGTACATCAAATCTATAAATCAATTTTGGAATTCAACCTAATTGTTATAAGGTCAAGGATTATTGTAAAGTCACCAAAGACCCAATTGTTAAATCTGATAAGGTTTTGGCTTTCACCCTGATAAGGAAGCTTTCAGGAATAAAGTGCAATAATTCTAAAATTGTGCATGAGCACATTATGAGGTTTGAAAGATACTGTTGCTCAACTTAAATCTTCAAAATTGAGTTTTTTTGAGTAAATTTCTTATCACTTTCATATTCAACTTTTTTTTTCCTAATGAGTATGACTATGAGAAACACATATAAAGAAAATGATCTATCAATGAATTCTTAATTATATGTGTTAAAGAGAAAAAAAGAATAAAGAATGAGAAACTAAATTCAGTTAGCCTAGTGACTCAAGATAAAAAGTGATAAATAGGCAATAAAGGTGAAGAAGGGAAAAATGCTAACAAAGAAAATGGCATCAAGTCCTTTATTCTGTTTTAACTCAGACATATAAAGAAAGATTGCCTAAGGTATAAAGGGACTTGAAAATAAAGGTAAACTCATTTTGTATGAATCTTTTTTGGTGATGTTCATAATAATACATGGTGGTTGGATTTATGTTCAATGAATTGTATTCCTTTAACCATTTAAGGTTTCATAAAGTCAAGGAAACCAAGAAAAGTGGAAGGAACATTTACTATAAAAATCACTAAGGACTATCAGAATTATTTTTTTGAAATCAAGATATGTTTTAAACCTTAAAAAGGGTTTTATCTTTTGTTTTGAAAATTTTCTTAGGTAAAAAGAGTTTCCAATTTAAATTTTTTAAATTTTAATGTTAAACTTTCAAAGAAAATTTTTATTGGATTTTTCATAATTAACTTGGATCCTGATTGTGAGAATAAGTTTGTTAACTATTTATATGATTTATGGTAATAAAGAAGTGCTATAGATAAAACACCTTCAGAGTTATGGTATAAAGATTGTGTCACATCTCCATATAAAAATTTAGGAGAATTGACAATGATGGAGTTCTTGAAACTCTTGAGTTTGACATTTAAGTTAGTTGCATTAAGGAAAAAGCAAACTAACAAGTCCACTAAAGGGAGCTAAAGAAAGCATTATAATATTTACAGATCATGCACCTTCTCCTAAGTTTATGGATTGATGCATTAAAACTGCTATTAATATATTTATTAAAGTGCCAACTAAATTATTTTCTAAAACTTTCTTAGAATTATAGAATAGTTGGAATCCAGCATAAGACATTACAAACTTGGGTTGTCCAGTTAAAGTGAAGGCTTATAACCTAAACATAAGGAAACTAGATCCAAGAACAGTTAGCAGTTATAGACTATGCAATTAACTTAAAGGGGTAAAGGTTTTAAATGTCTCTCATATTCAATTAGATTTGTTGAAGCTAGAAATGCTTTGTTTCTTATGGATAATGAGTCCAGTGGAAGTGACTTTCCTCATAAGGTTGATATTGAGGAATAACTTTATTTAGATTGATCTTTTATAAATGACTTGATTGTTTCTCAAAAAACAAATATACAGAATTAATTGGAGAACAATCAAATCAAAATACAACCTTGACAATAGATCATTAATCTTACTGACTAAAGGTGTATAATATGTACAAATGATTATAAAATTAAAAGATCCAATGGGTAAGAAACTAGCCATTTTCTATGACTTGGTTGTGTACCTATAAAAGTCTAATTTTGATATTAGACATAAAGATGATATCATTTTCATTAGCTATTAATAGTGAAAATTTCACACTTTAGCATTAAGTTATGATAAAAGAGATGGAACCAATGGCTAATAATCCAATCTAGTAACTCGTTAAATTACCATTTGGTAATGTTAAAAGACATGAGGTTAGACTAGTAGTCAAAGGTTTCACTCAAATGAGGTATTGATTACCATGGAATTTTCTCTTCAGTTTTGTATGAAATTTTTATTAAGAATTATCTTTAGCTTTTGTAGGTCATTTTTGATTGAGAATTACATTAAATGGTAGCGAAAACAACTTGCTTGAATAAGGATCTTGTGAAGAGGTATAGATGATTCTACCTGAAGGTTTCTTTGAAAGATCAATATGTAGACTAAAACAAGCATCCCACCAATGGTATGTAAAGTTTAACAATGTTGGGATACCATTTGGTTTACTAAAGATGTCATTAATCAATATACATACCTTAAAGTTAGTGAAAGTAAAGTCATAATTTTAGGCCTATATGTTGGTGATATTCTCCTTACAAAAGTGATTTGCCTTTGTTATATGAGAGAAAGATTTTCTTTTTTAAAATTTTGATATAAAGAATTTTGAGTGAAACTTCATATGTCCTAGGCATAAAAGATTCATAGAGATATGCATTAAGATAGTTTTAGTAAGAATTAGGATACAAAACTATTCAACTACAAGGGCGTAAATTGTAAAGATGATATTTCAATTCGAGCCAATATCTCCAAATAATTTGGAAAAATAGCATATGAAAGGCATTACATATGCATATAGTATTGGAGCCTTATATATGATAAGGTTTATAAGAAACTTGAAATAAGGCTTATAGTAGAAATGCTTTACAGATATTAAAGTAATCATGGCCTTGGGCTATGAAAGCTGTCAAAGGAATTATGTTATAAAGTAATATCACATGCAATGAGGTTGAGATATTTTATCTCTAGTTTGAGAGTTGTCAAGAAGGCCATTAAAGATCTATTGTGACAACTCTTATGCAATATACTTTTCTAAGAATGATAAAAGGGGGAGTAATAGCAAGCAAATAGATATAAAGTAGCTTGTTATTAGAGACTCTATAAAAAAGCAAGAAGTGGATATCCAACACATTAGTATAGATTTAATAATAGCGGATCCCATGACTAAAGCATTATTGACAAAACAGTTTAAAATTCATGTGGATCATATAGGGCTAGTTAAATTTTGTCAAGATGTATTTTAGCTTCTTTGATTGTGTTAATTTCACATTCTTAGAGTATATAAACATGTTTCAGTTTATGCATATAAAGTTTACATGTCAAGTGAACCTTGAATGATTACGAAAAATTCATTCATAAAGTATTATCTCACAAAGTGCTCTTTTAGAAAGGATCATGCATTGTAATACATGGAAAGGAATATTCAAATTAGAATGCTATCGCTATGATTCGTGCTATGTGAATCGTTAATTGAGTGGTAGTTTGGCTAGAATAACTTATGGCCATATTAAAGTTTTCGATTTGATTATCACCAATTTAAGTTCTTGGTTTATCATATGGGTCAAGTGGGAGATGTTGGACTTTATTTTAATCAATATTAAGCTGATAGTATCTAGCAAATCCTATTAAGATTAACTACTCTAGTGGTAAGACTTAAACTCTACTTCATTAACTAATTAGAATACAGATTCTTTCATGGTAGCATACAACTCTCATTACTATTCTCGTATATATCCCTAGTCTAATCTATATAAATTGGCTGTGCACCATCATAAGATAATTATTAAAAAATAAGGAAATACACTAGAAGGCTTATACGAGATGTTTGTCTTCGTGTACTTGAAGCAAAGTCGAGTTCTTAATCAACAGTGGCTAGAAGTACATTCTTAATTTAAATATTACAGTTTATGTATGAATTGCTTTATTGTTTGCTTAACATTTAAAAAGGAATGGACACTGCCAAGGTCAGTTAACAATCAAAAAGAAGAATTTTTTTTTATTGATTCAGTCATAATCTTTTATGAAAAGGAAAAAAAAAATGAATGAACGAAGTTTTCCATATATGTATTCGGCCTATGCAGAAAAGGTTGAGTGAAATAACTTTCTCCAATAACCAAAAAAAAAAAAAAAATACTCGGAACTCTCTAAATTCTTGAAGGATTTAAGCTATGGCAATTTGATAAGTTTCATATTGTGATTTTGTCTTTGACCAATGAATTAACATTGATCATGTATCAAACAATCTTATAAATTATTTGATTTGCTTTTTTTTTTTCTTTATAGATTATTTATGTGATAATCTTCAGCTGGAAAACATAATAATTCTTACGGTAATTTTATTTGCAATTAAATTTTTTTTAAAAATGTTACATACATTTTAAAAATATATATATAAGAGTTTTACAATAAAAATAAAAGATTCATTATACCATTTTAAATTTCAAAATGCCTTGTAATACTTATTATATGTTTTTAAGAAGTAATCATAATAACTATTACCAATCTTGACAACTAAATACCATAAGTAACTTTTCCTTACAAATATTAAAAAAAATAGAAAAAAAAGGTAATAATATCAAAATACCTTTTAATTCTTATTATATGTTTTTTAAGAAATATTTATAATAACTATTAGTTCCAATCTTGGCAACTAAATACCGAAAAGTAACTTTCTTTACTAATATATATATATATATATATATAAAAGGAAAAAAAACAAAAAAAGGTAATAATAAGAACAAAATCAAATAACAAGCTGATGAGCCAAACATCTATATGATACCCTATAGCTTCTGAATCAGGAGATTCACACCATGTTCAGGCTGTACGACTAAGCTAATGGTTGGGGAGTGTATATATTTGGGTGAGAGAGAGAATTTGAAGTTAGACAAAATAAGAGCAAGAAGTATCTTGAGCTCTGCCATGGCAAAATTTTGTCCCAAACAGATTCTTGGTCCAATCCCAAATGGCATGTATACATGAGGAAGCTTGCATGCACAAGCAACACCATTGCCAAACCTTTCAGGGTTGAATTTATGAGCGTCAGGTCCCCAAATATCAGGATCTTGGTGAAGTGCCAACGTCGATGTCCAAATTGTAACTCCTTTAGGCACATGGATATCTCCGAACTTCATGTTCTCCAAAAGCTCTCTAGACATGATCGGGACCGGAGGGTAAAGACGTAGTGACTCATATATCACCATTGTCAACTGCAACACATTAATTTCAAATAATTTCCAATAAAAAATCATTTGGCGTAGAGTATGTTTAGTTGGCATGAACAGAGCACTTCTACTTTACAAGTAAAATTAAAAAATTATCACTTATTGTTGTATATATTTATATAAAAATAAAAAATAAACATGTGACAGCACATTATAATTATCAATTTATTATTTCACAAAATAATCATTACAAATCAATTCATCAAAATCACCGATAATCATTCTATGTCAAATGCTACTTGTTACAATCAAAAATATCATCCTAATTCCATTTTACCAGTTCAAAGAAAAACTAAAATATAAAAGATATATAAAAAAAAAAAAAAAAATTCTGCTTCATCCTTAAAAATTTTTTTGCAGCCACAACCTTAATATTCTGATGACACGTGTTCTTTTATTTGATACGTTTCAAACGCTTAAATGTAGGAATTGATGTAAGCACTTAGTCCATGAGCGTGCGCCATTGAACTCAAAATGCAAAAAGATTAATAATCTAAACTAAAATATATAATTGCTGACTAAGTTTGGTTATGTCAAAAGTTTCTTCACACACTAACTTACATTAGTAAAATTACTTGTATAAAAAAATAAAATCATAGTAATTATGTAAAATCGAACTATATTTTACCTTCCTATAAATGAAGACTTAATTCCATTTTTGAATTAATCTTCTCTTTAAAATTACTCATGCAACTAAGAAGGAAAAAACTTAGGATCCGTCTCCAAATTTTTTTTAAGGTGTGCACACCTCCAGCGGGAGGTTTTCACCTCGTTGGCCCTTCTTTTTGGCTGAAAGAGCAGGGGTCCATTCACTAGACTAGCTCCTCGGTGAGGAGTTAAAGGGAGATTTTAATTTATTTTTATTAAATTATTTTAATATAAATAATATATTAGTAATTATTTAATATAAATATAATTTTTAATTTTTAATATATATTTTATCATTTAATATAAATATAATTTTAATAATTTATTTTTAATACAGATATACTTTAATAATTTTTAATTATTATTCAATATAACTATAGTTTTATTTATATTTTATTATTCAATAGAATAATTTTTAATTATCATTCAATATAAATATAATTTTATTTATATTTTATTATTTAATATAAATATATTTTTAATAATTTTAAATTATTTATCATATATATTTACCTATTTTAATCTAATATATTTAATTGTTAATTTTTATTATTATCTTACGGTCACCGATTTGTTTGAATCTAAACACATATCTCATCGTTAATTTTAACGATACTGCTACATATCTAATTTTATTGCTACAGTAACTAATCTCATCATAACTAATCTTACTGCTTATCCAAATAGACCTTTGTTTGTATTAAGTAATTTTTTTCATTTATTTTTCTCCCTCCCACTTTTATTAATTTTTAACTATTTTCTCATTTTCACCTACAAATCTATTATTAAAAGAAGTAACTGAATCAAAACCAATTTTGATATATTATATAACCGAATCAAAACAATTGGTTGACATCAAATTGTAGAGTACGATTACAAGCAAACGACGTCCAATCCTCTAGAGATTTTTTTCCTGTACACAAATAGAAAGACTTTATAGCACCCAGGTCTTTTATTTTATGTTTAGTATTTTTGCCTAACAGATATGTTTAACTCATACTTAGATATATGTATAAGAATATAATTTTTTAAATATATAAAAAAATTTAAAAATAATTGGGTATATCTATGTCAGATATATCGGTATGTAACACTCACACTGAGTTCAAGTAAAATAGTCTTAATATTCAAGTAAAACCCGCTTTACTATTTAAAAAAATTAAAATATTAAAAATTATTAATGTTTTATATTTCTATAATTTAAATAAAATTATTTTTATTAAATAAGTAGTATTCTAGGTTGCTTTGAACAAAATTATAGATATCTTATCTAAAATTAAACTTAATTCAGGTCGAGTTTGTCATATCGAATGGATAATCCGATTTATGTATAGTTCTAACTAGTATTCAAATAAATTTCTTTTTTGTGCAATACCTCCTAGTAGTATACGTCAAGGTCAAACGTTTCTACTCATTCTATCCTAAACCCTTCTTTTGTTTTTACTCTTCCTACTTTGTTGTATGATAGTATTGTATCCATTTCTTTCAATGTAAAAGTTAAAGTAGCTGTTGCTTGGACATTGCAAATGTTTTTTTTTTTTTTCCATGAAACAGATTTTATCCATTTGCTTTCTACTTCTAATCCCTACAGCTATTTCTGTTTAGTTCCCAATCAAAGAAAAGAATCAATGCTCGTGTGGTGCTTAATTCAGTTTATGCAATCAACTCTAGCGGATGACATTCAAAAGATCCAAGGTTAATTTGCAGCATCCGTATTCCTTTTTCCTGTATTAGGCTTCGACCCCCGTTATAAAAATAATTAATTAAGAAAACAATTAACAATTCCTGTACTTACTTTTTTCATCCTGAGAAGCATGTCGGCATCTGGTAATTTACCCCGACAAAGTTGAAGAACCTCAGCCCGAGCTTTATCTTGCCATTCTGGATTTAAGGCTAACAGCATAAGGGTCCATGTTGCTGACACAGCTGTAGTCTCGTAGCCTGCCAAATATATGTTCTTGCAATTGTCCACAATGAATCGATCTGTTTCAGCTTCTCCTAAATCACTGCTTGTAGCACTTTCAAGGATCATTTGCAATAAATCCTTTTCAGATTTTGCTTCTTTTCTTTCCTTGACTACCTTCAAGATTAGTCCACGAATCTCTTTCTCCAATCTCCATCCTTCCCTGTTGGTCTTGGTTGGAAGATATCTGAAAATTTCAGAGTCAGTATCTCTATCAATTTTTATTCTATTCTTTGTCAAACTGCTTAAAAATTAGGGAAAGGAAAGTTGGACTTAACCTTCTTCCAGGAATTCCGGTGGAGAAAATTTTCCTGGGCATGGTATGTTTTAGAGCTTCAAGCTTTAAGAAAATCTTTTCCCCTTTCGAATAATTGCTTCCAAAACAAGCTCTGGAGATAGCATCTCCAGAGAAGCTCCTCATGTACTCATCAATCTTAACGTCTGCAACTCCACCTTCATTTTCAATTTTACTATTCCACGAGTCTACCACTGCTACGACTGAGGACTGAGCTATTAAGTTCATCATACCCTGATCAAAGATTGATATTGATATAGCTTGTTAAATGAAAGGGCTGGGCCGTCAGAAAATAAAAGAAAACTGGGGAAAGTAAAATCTTAACCCCTTGGAGCAGCTCAAGGTTAAAGCTTTCATCAATGGAGGAGAGTACCTTGACTTTGTCCATATAGAGTTGAGGGGCAAGGATTTTTCTTTGATGTGCCCATATTGCACCATTTGAAGTCAAAATTCCTTGGCCAAGCAAAGCGCCGTTCTCCTTGTGTTGATAGGAAGGCTTCCCTAAATCCAATGAAGTACATAAGATTATTTCTTTCACCACATCGGGATCGGTGATGTGCAGAATCTGTATATTACCAAGTGAAAACATGAATCTTGAACCTGCCAGCCAGTTCCAACCAAATAAATCAGAACGTTAATTAATTAAAACAACCACTTTAAGCAGAAAGATGAGAGAATTGATTGCTAAGTTACGAATTCCATTACCGTACTGTTTTCTCCACCGGTCCAGGAATGGAAACACAGCAAGAAAACTATCGTGGGTTATCACTTGTTCTCCTCCTCTCGACAACCTGGGCAACTTTGATTGAATCATTTTCATTTCACGGAGATTTCCAAGCAATATAGATGGTGGAGGACCCTTGATGCCCTGCTTTCGAAGGTCGGAACGAAGCCTTTGAGGCTTAAATATTAAAGCTTCAAACAGGCGTAAGAGCAGTCCAAGGAATCCAAGCAACAGAGCTGTGAGCATGATCTTCATAGGCAGCAATGGCAGCAGCTCCATGGTTGTTCTGTACCACTCTCTCTCTTTTGCACCTTACTTTTGGCGTATCCGTGGATCATGCTCTCAGTTTATATACACAAATAGTTGAACACGCCAGAATAATCTGCGACGAACGATAATAATTCCAAGGTTAGGTAAATTCATTGGTTGTGGCTGACCATTTTTTTTTCAAATTTAAAATCTGAATTTAGTTAGTCCCTTTGGCCTTCACCATTTTAATGGATTCTAATTTTTATATTTTTATTAAAATACGTTTTAAAGATATTTGATATTAAAGTTTGAGTTTATATTTCATGCACTCAGTGAAGTTGATTCGATGATGATGTTTCATTAAAATTTTTAAAAATTAATATAAATAACTTAATCTGTATTCGTAACTTATAATATATATGAAAGCACGAATTTGAATATTTTGAATTGACTAAAATATCCAATATTGTTCATTATATAATTGATTTTATTATGTTAAATATTTTTTATTATTAATAAGATTTATCACATTTATAAATAAAAATTTTAATTATATTAAAAGATTTAATTAAATAAATTTATTGGATAATAAGATTTATCATATTTGCAACTAAGAATTCTAATTCTATTAATACTTTAGGTAAATGAAATAAAAAGAGTTAAAATTAGCTTCAAAGTTATAATTTTTCATTAAAACAAAAGTAAAAAGGAAAAAAGTTATATTAGTTTAATTTTAAATGCTAATGCAAATTTCTATTATCTATATAACATGCATAACTTTGTGTTTAATATATAAAATTTTGTAAATAAATAAGTTTTTCTATAATATAAATATTTTATATCATATTATAGGTAGAATATTTTAGATAATACTTTTAACGAATAATTATAAGTAAAAATTTAAAATAATTCAATCTTATCAAATAATATTTATAAAATTAAAGTTTATAAGTACTTATATCTGATTTTTTTTTTTAAATGGATAGCGGCTTAGAGTTTTTTTTTTTCATTTAACTGACAAAGTAATAGTTTTTCATGGATTTAAATAGTAGTTTTTATTAAATTATTTAAAATGATTTTATGATTTTTTTAAAGGTTTTATAATAAATTTTTAACTAATATTGTAATGATATTTTACTTCAATTTGTATTTTTATTTTTATATAATTAAATAGTTTTTTTTATTTAACATAACCTTTTAATTTCGATGGCATGACACATTTTGGTGATAACTTTGAGATGTTGAATTGAATTAATTTGGATTAGGCTGAAAAGTATCATATTTTATTTTAAATAAATAGCACATAAAACTTTAAAATTTTCTAAAAGAATAATTTTAATTATTTGTTAAAAGTAAAGTTTGTCTTTTCTAATGAGTACCCCGTGACTCAAGAGGCTTAGCATATCATCAATAAAAAATCATTTAACATTATTGTCAATTATCTTTAAACTGCAAATTGCCATTAAAATATAAAAATTTTTAATTCTAATAATTAGGATTTAAACTTTGACAACTTCAGTTACAAAAGGAAAAAAATATATATTTAAATGATCTTTGTAATACTGCGAAAATTCAATTCATTAAAATTAAAATATAGAATTAAAACTGCAGAAATTGAGATAATCGAAGATTACAGTCAGACTTTTGTCCTTTTTTTATTTTTCCTCCAAGCCTCACTACCGGATCCAGTGGTGCCAATGAACATCAGCCGTTCGGCTCCTTTGTTGTTACTCACGACTTTTGGCTGCGTTTGTTCGAACGGTTTTATCATTAGTTTGAACAAGGAACTAGTGCTCTCATGTGTCAACCGATTTAATGTTTAAAAAATTAAAATATTTTATATTAATATTTATATAATTTTATAATTAAATTTAAGTTAAAAATTTTCACTAACAAATAAAAATTTTGGGTCAATCTAAATTGAAAAATTCACATCTTGAGTTCTTGACCCAATCTACTGCGAATATAACAAATAACTTCATCTTTAAATAGTTCTAGAAGTAAGTTAATGCTTCAATTCGAATTATTACACCAGCTAAGCCTCCTTTTGAAATTTCAGTGCGCAGAAGGTTTTACTTCCTCTTCCTGTTACATTGGAAATGTATTTGACAACTTCGGGAGCATTATAATCCACCGACCTTTTTAGTTTTCAATTAATCGTCAACCGTTCTTGTGATGGGACTAAAATAACCAGTTAGTCCTTATTTTTAATAATTTTTTATTTATTTTATTAATTAATTTTCATTTAAAATTTAAATTTTTTTGTTAATATTCTACTTTTTTAACATTTTTAAATTATTTATTTAATATAATAAACAAATATAATAATTAGTTGATTAATTAAAATATTTAATAATTATATATAAAACAATATATATTAAAATTTTTAATATTAAACATTATTATGATATACATAAAAATAATTTATTAATACACTTTTAAATTATTCTTCTTAATAAGAATTTATTCTCATCTCACTATTATTATTAATTTATTATCCAAATAAACATTCCATCTTTAATTTTAATTTTATTATTATAATATTTAATTTTATTATTAAAATAATTAATTTTATCGTTATCATTATTTTTAATTGAATCCAAATCAATTTTAACATTCCTTCAAGTGGATGCTAAAGAAATATAGAAGTTAAGTTCCCGTCTAGAAGGTAATTAGAAAACAACTAAAATAGTTAAGTAACATCGTTCTGAACAGGTGGGAGCTAGAATTCCGGTGATTTACTGTCGCAATTAACTCATTGCACAAGAAACATGGCCGTCCAGCCCTATTCCCTGGCACAAAAAAAGACAGGCAAAACTGATGTTTTTTGGTCACTGCATAGTTGTAAAACAAAGAGTTATTTTTTATATTTATAATAATATATATTTTTTCAATTTAACTAAGAAATTAAGAGATTATCAAATATTTTTTTTATTTTTATTAAAATTTTTGCAATTTAATATATTTTAAAAATATGTTTCATACAATTAATATCATTTTTAAAATATAAAAATCTCTCTAACTAAATGGACAAGATAATTCGAAAATAAATATTAAAAATTAATTATAGGCTATTAGATGTTGGTGGGTCAAAGCAATGAGAGTTATAAAACGTTATTAGTCGGAGTTCACAAAAATTAGATTAAATTAATTGGTTGGATCAATTGAATCAAGAATTGGTTATATATCAAGTTTGGTTTATATTATAAAATTAAAAATTTTTTAAATTGACAAAAATTTAATTGAATCGATAAAAAAATGATAAAAATTAGTAAAAATACCAAAAAAAAAAATCAATTTAGCATTTTTAAAAAATTTATTGTGAGTGAAGTATTTAACCTTTAAAATCTTGAATCCATATTAAAAAATTATATTGTATAATCAAATACATATTTTTATTAAATATTTATTAAATTTAATATTTAAATTTTTTAATACAACTAATCAATTCAATCAATATAATTAGTTGAACTGATAATTTAAAGTCTCATATATTTAACTTCCAATCCAGCTTTTTATTAATAATGGCTATTAATATGAAAGTTCAAATTAACATATTAATAAAGCAAGCTGACAAGGATAACTCTAAGTGGAAAGAGAAAGTGGACCGTTCACTCACCATAGCTGACGGCAAACCCCTTAGGTCATTGAAAATCCATCCTCGCTTGAAAATAATTAGGCTAAAATTATTACTCGGTCCTTTCCCTTTGAAAATATGTGCATTCAAAGATAAACTCGTTAATATTTTAAGTGTATGTTTGACTTAGTTTTTTTGGTTGAAAGTTATTATGAAATTTTTATAAAAAATATTAGCTTTAAAAATTAAGTTAAAACTGTTTAATGATTTTACTTTTATAGGTTTTTTCTTAAAATATTATGGTTACATTTAATGAATAGGGATATTTTTTGAATGAAAATAAAAATTGTCTAAAAAGCTACAGTGTTTTAAGATAAAGAAGAAAAAACTCCTATTTCTAACTTTTCTTGAACTTCTTTTTTTCTCCATTTGGTTTATTAAAAATAAACTGGCATTTACTTTCAACATAAGTTTAGGATAATTACATATAGTAACTAAAGAATGTGAAGAAAAGTGGATGAGTCTCCTTAGTGTTGACATTGTGAGAGGAGTTGACTTTGGTGGATTGGCACAAGCCTAATGCTATGGACACTGTCGATCTGGAAAGTGTTAGGAACACCTTAAGGATGAAAGTCATTTTGATATATTTCATTAATTGGAACTGATTATTTATATATTATATATTCAAGTTAACATTATGTCATTCCTATTCCATCTTCATTTAGATTTACATGTTAAAGTAAATGTAAGCAAATATAGCTCGTTAACTATTTGTGTTTATACCATTAGAATATTGTATATAATAGACTTTATATGCGGGAAGGCAACATTTAAAGGTAAGTGGTTTAAATCGATAGTCTATAGTCTATAGGGCTAATGTGAGCAATTAACTCTTGTTAACACTATTATGTGGTCTAAATTCAATTAGGGATTGGTCATCTAGAGCGGTTTGACTCCTAGAGACATTGATATATTACCTAGAGGTGGTGATATATTGGACTAGACCAAAGTGCAATAGTCCATTAATAAGTCTATTTACATGGATTAATTTACTTTTGACTTTCATTGTGTAATTACCTTAATCTTGAGTAAGTAATTGACTCTATGTGTATAACTTGTATGCTTTGACGTTCTAAAAGGTTAAATCATCTTGAAGTAGTAAGCTACTAGACCGGTTCTTTAGGCATATGACTTATACTCGATGAGAGCTTTACATGCAGATATGGAATCATAGCTTCCATAAAGAGTTAAAGTTATTCTCTTAAAAGGCATTATACGGTATAGTGAAAATGAACAAGGCATCACTCATTTGTATATATGTCAAATGATAAATTGTTCACATGTGCTGAATAATCATTTTCACTTGGAGATTATAATGGAACTTTAAGATAAGGTGATAAAGTAGGTAAAATAGACTTTTAATCTTAAATTGATCGTGGATATCATATGAGGGTATTACACAAATGACAAGGTCATTGGACTAAAAGGCTGTCTATAAAGCTTACATAATACGGTATATAGCTGGGAATGCAGTCTCAGGTTTTTAGTTGTACGACTCTAAAATTAATAATTATGTGATTAATTATTCGGGATAGAATAATTAATACATATATTATTGGAGCCTAGTTATATATGTCCAATTTGTCCTTCCACTAGCTCAATATAATTCATTAATAGTTGGTTATCGATCGAGAACGAAAGATTCTCAATATGGTGAAGTGGTATGCCAGATTCTTTTACTTAAGCAGTGTGGGCATTTATTTAGTAAATAAATGAAAATGATTTTTTTTGGTATTATTTATTTAGAATATATAGATATTTGATTTGATTAAATATTTATTTAGACAAGAATTAGTAATTTAAATTAATTATATTTATCTTTTGATAAATGTAAGAATAATTTAAATTAAATAGAAATGGGAAATTAATTACTTATATAATTAATTTAATATATATTAAGACTTTTTTTAATATTTATTTATAAATTAAACATGGATAATATTCTAAACAAATTACAAAAATTATTTTATTTATTTATTTATTTTAATTTATAATTAAATTAATTATTTCATTATAGTTAATTTTATTTTGATAATTAGTATATAATTATTTTGTTTGAATAAAATTGTCATAATTTTATTTCAAATTAGAATTGGAGTTATGGAAAATTATTAAGCAAAATAAATTAACAGTTTAATCATAATTAATTAGTATTCAGATTAAATAGGTAGATTCCATAAAATAAATTTGGGCCAAAATATTGTCTATGCACATTAGGGTACGGGCCAAATTATAGTGGACACCTATACTAGGGTTGGCACCATATATGGGTTTTATGAAATTAATAAAATAATTATTTTAATTAAATTAAAATTAGGGCTACCTTGTTACCTGATATAAATAAGAAGCTTATGCCTAGGGTTTTTTCTTAGACCTTGGAGGCACACTTGGAAGTTTCAAATCACAATATCTTGTGATTCTAAACCTGTTGGCATAAGGTTGTTATTAAACAGAATCAAGCCGTATGAATATGGAGTTAACCAAGACAAACAGTGCCTACATACTCTACCATTCGGGAATTGGAAGCTAGTTGGTTAAAGCTTTAACATAGATCTAGGAATTCTTGGATGGTATCTTTAGATCTATAACTCAGGTAACTGATTGTGATGGTTTTATTGTATATACCAACACGATTTAGTATGAACAGATTAAAAATTTTTTAAAATTTTGCCGTGCATTTTATCAATTTTTCCTACAATTGGTATCCAAGCTAGATTGTGATTATGTTATATACAAACATTTAATCAGAATTCTCCTTAAATATGTATGGATTTAATTATTAGAGAGTTGGCATTCTAGGATTTTTATTATGTCATTAATCATGATATATGTTATTTCTTTTGCTAATCATGATCCGTTGGAATTTAGAATTGATGCATTTAAGTTTTTATCAGGTTCGTAATTAGATGTCATCTATAGTCACCACATAGGTTTGTTTTTATTTTCTTCCAATTTTGTATGTAAATTGTACATGTAAGATGAAGATCTGAGGACCATAAATTAGTTTTGGATTAACTATTTGTTTTCTGATAATTATAAAGTTGTTTGGAATCAACAGCTTTTATCTAAAACCAATAGCTTGATGGTGTTTAGATTTTTTAGGCGTAGGTATTTGCATTTGGAAAACCTTAAAAACCTGAAAACCCTAAAACCCTAACTCGAGGCTGGTAGGGTTTGAACCTAGTAGCCTGAGCTACCAGGGTGTTGTTGGGGTGCAGCCAAGGGGTGCCGGGTGTGTGCCCACCCCTCCACCCTCTAGTAGGGTACACATACCCCGAGGGTGCAGGGCTTGCACCCACCCACCTTGGGGGTGAGGCATGCCACCTTGTGGTGCGGGGCGTGAGCACCCCGGGTGTGCGGGCATATGCTTGAGGTGGCTATTATGCCACATAGGCTCAAACCTTGATGGTAGTTCCAGGCCAATCTGAGGCCTAGTGTCGAGTACTAGGCCTATGTAGGCCATAAAAAATGCCAGGATTTAAACCTTAGTAGATTTTTTGAGCGTAATTTGTCAAAAATTCTCACCAGCAATGGGCTCGGGCCTATAATTGTTGAAGGGTAGATGTTTTAATCCTAATTTTTTGTTAGATTATGAAGATGTTTATTTTAAATATGTTATGGATATGAACAAACTAATTACATGGATGGAAACCGATGAATGAAGATGGAGGAAGAAGTTTAAGACCCAAAGTGTGCTTTGGATGAAATTTTTGTAATCTTTTTTTTTTTCCATTTTCTAGGACAGGATCATGGTTTAAATATTTTTTTATCCATCTGTTTTCTTGATGGATGTATGTATATGATTGATAACATTGCATATAAGAATACCTGAATGCCACTCAAACTTATATTAATCATGCATATTAAAACCTTACATGTTTTTTAAAATATTGAGTGGGAAAGAGTTTCAAACAAAACCTATGGCCTCTATTTTTGATCTATATATGAAAGCATAGTAACACCTCATGCCAGTTCTGCTTTAGCCATACCCTTTGGTAGGTGATCGACTGCCATCGGTATACTAGATTGGATCTCTTATGTGGAAAACATACTTAGGCATGTTCTATTCAAGATTATCCCCCGATGACTTGAATAACGCATGGATCGGGTTTCATAAACAATGGTTATACACGTAAGACTAGTTTAATAATAACCTTTCATTGGAGCTCTATTAGTTAAACTAGTGGCCAAATGGTTATTAATATATGTCTTAACTTAGGAGAATTTTAGGTAACATATATTAAATGGATGAAATCCATGGTTTCAACTATTTGAATTATGATCACCTCTAGGTGGCTTAAGACAATAGATGTTGAAAATTACTGTTGCAATGTTACATTTTTGTAAGGATTTAGCATAGAAATATATATATATCTATGTTTAACTGCTAAATAATTGATTTGTATTTGCTTGAGCATGATTATAATGTTTCAAATATATTTATTTGTTTCAGTTCAAAATGTAACCTACACCTCTTATCCAAATTCTCACTGATAACAAATTGAATGGAGATAATTTTAAAAACTAGAAAAGGAATCTGTTAATCTTTCTCAGCTACGAGAAACACAAGTTCATACTTAACAAATCTTGCCCACTTGGGCCTCCACATAA
Organism: Adansonia madagascariensis; assembly: GCA_038381835.1. Classification (NCBI taxonomy): domain Eukaryota; kingdom Viridiplantae; phylum Streptophyta; class Magnoliopsida; order Malvales; family Malvaceae; genus Adansonia; species Adansonia madagascariensis. The sequence goes on from JBBYHL010008843.1 coordinate 19,782, forward strand.
TGCACTTAATGGACATGTTTTTTTACTTTACACTCATTAGAAAAAGTCTAATGACATAGCATGTTGCTATATGCTGGCTAGCATATCAAATGCTTTGCAAAAGTAACATGAGAATTATGTCAGTGCTGGATAAATCATGGATAATTTGGAGGATATGTTCAGAGGCTAAGTCAAGTTGGCTAGACAATCCACAATTACAAATTTAATGAACTGTAAGCAAAAGTATGAACTTTGGTAAAGGATCATATGCTCACGCTTATGGGGTACTTCATTGAGGTTACTGAAAATGGTGCTGAGTTGTAATATAATACCTAAATTGAGATGGGGTTTAAAATTCTTTCTAAGGATTTTACAGGCTTTCAAGTTGCGTACAATTTTAGGAAACAAAGTGTTAGGTATCACTAAGCTCTTAAGGGAGTTACAAGCCTATGAGTTCATGCTCAATGATGGCCACCTACCTAAGGTGAGGCAACTTTGGCTATTATTTCTAATTTTGGTTTCGAAAATAAGAAAAAGGAAAAGCAAAATTCCAAAAAGCTAAGGGTTTCTAAGTCTTCTATCCCTTTTTCATCCAAAGGTAAAAAAAAAAGAAGAAGAAGCCAAAGGACCCTAAAAAGTCAAAATGCTTCTATTATGGAAAGGTTGGTCACTTCAAGAAAACTTGCAAGGAATTCCTAGCTTCTAAGGGCAAAAAAGGTAAAGATCTTCTTTACGTTGAAGCTTGCTTAGTGGAAGATTCAAAAGACACTTGGGTCATTGATTCTAGAGCTACTAATCATGTTTTTGTTTTATTGCAAGGGTTCAAGGAAATGAAAAGTTTGCTTGACAGGAACCTTTTATTAAGAATCAGTAGTGGGAGCATGGTGTTAGCAAAAGCAATAGGAGATGCACATCTTTATTTTGATGAATTTAGATTTATTTTGTTAAAAGATGATTTTTATGTTCTTAACTTTAAGAGAAACCTTATTTTGGTCGCTTGTTTAATTAAAGATTCTTATTCAGTTATTTTAATAAAACTATAGTGATTCAGAAAAACAAGTTTTTTCCTTGTTCTAAAAGAATGGATGGTAATCTTTATTTGATCAAACCAAAGATGTACTCACTGTTAGACACTGAATTAAGAATAACTCTAAAAGGTTAAAAACTTCTTAATTTAATAAGGGGTACCTTTGGCATTTAAGAATTAGTCATATGAAACAAGAAAGGGTTCAAAAATTTGTAAATGATGGTCTATTGGAATCTCTAAAGGAGGTGCATCTTCCCCAATGTGAATCATGTCTTGAAAGTAAAATAACCAAGACGTCTTTTAAAGCAAAAGTATAAGGGTTGAAGAACTTCTAGCAATTATGCACACTAACATATACGGCCCTATGAATATCAAAACATGAAGAGGGTTTGTGTACTATATGTTATTCATGAATGATTACTCGATGTTTGGATGTGTGTCCCTAATGCACCACAAGAGCAAATCCTTTGATAAATTTAAAGAGTATTTTGCGAAAGTGGAAAAGCAGTTGGGTAAATCCATTAAGACACTTCAATCTAATCGAGGTGGTGAGTATGTCTCCAATGAATTCTAGGATGCCTCATAGAAAATGAGATTTTATCCCAACAAACTATACCAAGTTCTTCACAATAGAATGGCATAGCAGAGAGAAGAAACATTACCTTATTAGATATAGTACAATCCATGATAAGTTATTTGAAACTCTCAATATCCTTTTAGGGATATGCATTGCAAACAACATGTTACATTCTAAACCAAGTTCTAAGTAAGTTAGTTTTAAAAACTTTATAGGTGTTGTGGAAGGGCAAGAAACCCTTCTCTGGATATATAAGAATATAGGGTTGCCTAGAAAAATTGGAATCTCATTCAAAATTATGCATGTTTGTAAGGTATCCCAAGGGAACAAAGGAATAACTATTTTATAACTTGAGGAAATAGAAAGTTATTGTATTAATGAATGACTTTAAGCCTCAAAGTAAAGTGGTGCTCGAGGAACTGTTGGGAAATAAAGTTGCTACATAGATTTTGGTCTTGGATTCTATTCCAAGTTTCAAAGAAAGACATGCAAATGAGCAACCACTTAGGTAGCTTCATCATAGCGGGAGGGTTTCTAAGAAACCTTATTTCTTCATGTATGATGGTGAGATTTATCAATCTGAGGCCATGGAACATGAAGATGATCCACTTACCTATGATAAAGCTATGGGTGATGTTGATTTTAAGCTCTAGAAAAAGGTTATCAACACTAAGATGGATTTGATGAAATTCGATTAGGTTTGGGAGCTTGTAGACCTTTCGAAGGGGTAAAACCCATACGGTGTAAGTGGGTTTGAAGAGAAAAAGGGATGCTAAAGGAAAAGTCAAAACCTTTGAGTCTAAACTAGTAGTAAAGGGATACACACAAAAGGCTGGTGTTGACTACGACGAAACCTCTTTTCCTATTACGATGCTAAAGTCCATTTGCATCCTTTTATCTATTACTGCAACTTTCAACTACAAGATCTAGCAAATGGATGTTAAGACTGCATTCCTAAATGGCTATCTTAACAAGAGCATCTATATGACGCAACCAGAGGAGTTTATAGTAAAAGGCCAAGAAGCAAAAGTTTGCAAGTTGCTTAAATCCATTTATAGATTAGAGCAAGCCTCAAGCTCATTGAACCAAAGATTTGACCAAGTAATCAAGGTCTTTGGATTTGAGCAAAACATTGATGAATCTTGTGTTTATACGTATTAAAAAGGGTAAAATAGTCTTTCTAGTCTAATACGTCAACAACATACTACTCATTAGGAATGATGTAGGGGGCTTCTCATTGGTCAAACTGTGGTTCTTATAATAGTTTAACATGAAGGATTTAAGGGAAGCTAATTATGTTTTAGGCATTTTTCTTTCTAAAGATTGAAAGAGTATGATGATAGCTTTATCCTAAATTTTATACGTTGATAAAATTATTAAAAGGTATGCAATGCAAGATGCTAAAAGGGGTTCACAACCCTCTATGGCTGGATTCATTTTTTCATTGGATGATTGCCTTAAGACATCTAAGGAAAGGGAGCGCATAAAAAAATCCCTTATGCATCTGTTGTGGGTAATCTCATGTATGCTATGCTTTGCATACGACCAGATATTTTTTATGTGGTTGGTATTGTAAGTCGATATCAGTCAAACCCTAGTAACAAGCATTGGCAAGCTGTGAAGCATATACTCAAGTATCTTAAGAGAACGAGGAACTATATGTTGGTATATTCTGGAAGGAGCTTAACACCAGTGGGCTATATGGATTTAGACTTCCAAACTTGTAGGGATTTGAGGAAATCAACTTTCAGGTTTGTATTTCTCCTAAAAAGATGAGCCATTATGTGGAAGAGGTAAAACAAACTTATACGGCTGACTCCACGATGGAAGCTTGATATGTGGCTACCTTTGAAGCATCAAAGGAAGTGACTTTGCTTTGTAGGTTCCTTAGAAACCTTGAGGTAATTCTTAGTATGGATGGACCTATTATTATACTTTATTGTGATAATAGTGTGACAATAGCAAATTCCAAGGAATTTAGACACCATAAGAGGACAAGCATACGGATAGGAAATGCCATATTATAAGAGAGTTAGTGATGGATGGAATTGTTAATGTCTGCAAAATTGCATTCAAGAACAACTTTTCTAATCCCTTTACTAAAGCTCTAGTAGCTAGGAGTTTTTAAAAGACAGGCTGAGGGCATGAGGATGTGAGACATGACTCATTTACTCCTTTGGGGCAAGTGGGAGATTGCTAGGAATGCATTAAAAATAAAGGATATTTTGATGTGTTTCATTAATTTGAACTGATTATATATATATATTTGAGTTATCATTATATCATTGCTATTTTGTCCTCATTTAGATTCACATGTTAAAGTAAATGTAAGCAAATATGGCTTGTTGACTACTTGTGTTTATACCGTTAGAATGTTGCATATAACAGACTTTATATGTAGGAAGACAATATTCTAAAGTAAGTAGTCTAAATCGATAGTCCTTAGTCTATGGAGTTAATGTGAGCAACTGATTGATGTTAAGATTATTATATTGTCTAAATCTAATTGCAAAGTTGGCTTATCTTGGTTATCTAAAGTGATTTGACTCCTAGGTAGAGGCATAGATATATTACCTAGAGGTGGTGATAAATTCGATTGGACCAAAGTGAAATTAGTCCATTAATAAGTTTGTTCACATGGATTAATTTACTTTTGATGTTCATTGTGTAATTACTATAATCCTGAGTAAGTAATTAACTCCATGTGTATAACTTGTATGCTTTAATGTTCCAAAGGCTAAAGTGTCTTAAAGTAGTAAGCTATTATATTTGGAATTATAGCTCCCACAAAGAGTTAAGGTTATCCTCTTAAAAACGGTATAGTAAAAATGAATAAGGCCTCGGTCATTTGTATGTCAGATGATAAATTGTTCACATGTGGTGAACAGTCATTTTCACATAAAAATTATAATGTAACTTTAAGATAAGGTGACCAAGTAAGTAAAATGGACTTTTAACCTTAAGTAGATCATGGATATCATGTGAGGGTGTTACACAAATAACAAGCTCATTGGACTGAAAGGTTATTTATAAAGCTTATGTAATACGGTGTATAATTGGGAACACAATCTCAAGTCTTTAGTGGTATGACTCTAAGATTAATAATTATGTGATTAAATTATTCATGATAGAATAATTAATACATAGATTATTGGAGCTTAATTATATATGTCTAATTGGTCCTTCCACTAGCTCAATATAATTTCTTAACGATTGGTTATCAATTGAAATATAAAAAAATAGAAGTTTCTCAATATAGTGAAGTGTTATGCCAGATTTATTCACTTCAAGAGTGTAGGCATTTTCTTTACTAAATAAATGAAAATGATTTTTTGGTATTGTTTATTTAGAATATATATATTAATTTGATTAAATATTTATTTAGACAAGAATTAGTAATTTAGATTAATTATATTTATCTTTTGATAAATGTAAGAATTAATTTAAATTAAATAGATATGGAAAATTAATTATTTATATAATCAATTTAATATCTATTAAGACTTGTTTAAATATTTATTTATAAATTAAATATAGATGATGTTCTAAATAAAATAAAATATTATTTTTTATTTATTTTAATTTATGATTAGATTAATTATTTTATTATAGTTAATTTTAGTTTGATAATTAGTACACAATTGTATTTGAATAAAATTGCCATGATTTTATTTTGAATTAAAATTAGAGTTATGAAAAATTATTGGGCTAAATAAAATTATCAGTTCAATAAGAATTAATTAGTGTTCAGATTAAATGGGCTAAATTCCATAAAATAAATTTAGGCCAAAATATTATTTGTGGACACTCGGGCTTTGGGCCAAATTGTAGTAGGCACCCATATTAGGGTTGGCACCACATACAGGTTTATAGAATTAATAAAATAATTATTTTAATTAAAAAAATTAAAATTAAGGCTACCTTGTTACCTAATAGGCTTGGCACCCCATATGAGTTTTATTAAACTAAAATTAGGGTTGGCACCTATCCTAAGAGGCTTATGCCTAGGGTTTATCTTAGACCTTGGAGCTACACTTGGAGGTTTCTAATTACAATATCTCGTGATTTTAAACCTTGTGGCACAAGGTGGCAATTAAGGGGAATCAAGCTATACGAATCCAAATTGGATCGAGACGAAGAGTGCCCACACATCTACCATCTAAGAATTGGAGAATAATAGAGAAAGCTAGTTGGTTGAAGCTTTCACATGAATCTAGGAATTCTTGGATAGCATATTTAGATCTGCAACTCAAGTAATTGATTAAAATGGTTTTATTGTATACAACAAAATGTTTAATATGATTGAATTAAAATTTTTTAAAAATTTCGATGCACATCTGATCAGTTTTTCCTACAGAAAGAGCTAAAGATGATTAGATTGGATGAGATATATAATAGTTAATAATGCAAACTAATCACTTATGTTAGTGATTCAAGGTTTTCCTTTATGTTAGTGATGTGATTGACAATCAGGCAAACACTAATTGGATGAAGCCATGAAACACAATGGCCTTGCAAAGTTAGCAATAAATTATGACGATAAGATCCTTATGCATGAATGTCGTGTTTCTAAAAATATTCCTAGTCATTGTATTGCATGACACGGCATTGGCAATGCACAAAGGCTAGCATATTCTAAGCCTCTATGCATTTGATGCATGCATCTCTTTGATCTCATAGAAATTGAAGTATAGAGATACATGGGAATAGCATATGGGTGCTTGTTTTATGGAAACAAGTTCATTGAACTTAGGCCATATAGGAACCTTATTTGGTATAAGTCACTCAAGCGTCGTTGGAATATATTCTTATATGCCAGCCCTGTATGTTAGTCCTCAGACTTGTGATACCAGGTAATCTTGTATAGGGAGTGTCATGCTTTGATTCCATCAAGAATAGGCCCACAATAAGTGAATGCTTATGGTAGGGTGGTTTTAGGTATGGCATGAACCATAGAAAGATGGATGAGTGATCTAAAGAGGATTCACTACTCCAAGCGACATTGGAGACATATCTCATATGTTCTTAGCTTTGGTTAACTTGATAAAGTCATTGGCTGGTGCATGAATTTAGGAGAAATTGTTTCTCTAAATTCATAAGCTTAGTCGAAAGCTATAGGAACTAATATGTATCGATACATGGGTAGAGACTGCACCATGCTTATGATTTTTTTAGGATATTTGATAAAAGGTTCAATGTATACTGAGAGACTATTTACTAAAAGGTCTCTTAAGAGGTCATCCTACATATAGGGTAGCCATGATGCCTTGCTAAAGGCCAATCTTGGTCTATAAATATAGATAGACTTAATTAAGTAATTATATTTATTGCCATTATGATGGAGGTCTAATGGGTCACACATAATAAGATGATCTATTCGATTAAAACTGGGATTTAATTATGATGACTTTATTAAATAAAAGGCATAATAAGGAGGACTTAATTGAATAAGTTTAATTAAGAATTATTTAAGGATAAACTAGATTTATGAAATATAATTAGAAATGTCTTAATATGGTAATACAGATAAGAATGTCTTATCAAGACAATGTTTATTTATAGACATGGTTTTAGGGATATTGTTAAATAAAGTCAAATAATTGTATTTGAAAAATTAAATAATTATTTGAATTATTTAATTAATTATTTAATAATATTTACATGAAGTAAAATTGTTTGAGTTAGAAAATTACATTATGAATTAAATTATCTAATATATAAATTAAGGGTTTGGGCTAAAAGCCTTAATTATCAAATTAATGGAGTCTAGTTGTGAATTTCTCCAATTGGGCTTGCTAATGGGCTTGGCACATGGAATAGCTATATTTTATGTTCTATTAGGCTAAAATACTAACAAGTTTATATTTGGGCAGGCTCGATCTTGGCTAAGCTAATTAAAATTGTTTTAATTGGGCTCCAAAAAACACTTTAAGTTGGCGCCACTTATAGGGCCTTTTTAATGGGTCTAGTTTATTAATTAAATAGTTAAACCTTGTCCATAAGGCCTATATATACACATCAAGTCTTTTTGGGAATAGTTGACTGTCAAAAAACCTTAGATCTCCCTAAAAAGTTGTTGACCCAAATCTTAGCTTCTTTAAAGCCCTTTTTGCATTGATTCACATTCTAGGTGATCTCAAAGTGTTTTTGATCATAATAAAGGTAGAAAATCTATTTTCTATCCTAGTGGAATTAATCAAAATCAAAATTTTGATTTTTGGATCTGTTTATTGGTAAATGCGCATAACATCACTTTTATAAGGGTATCTTGGTGCAAGCTCGATTTCTAAGTGATTTAAAATTATTTTTGATCATAAAGATAGAAAATCAATTTTTTAGCCTAAAGGAATTAACCAGAATAAAAAATTAAGAATTTTGGATTCGTTTCTTGTATTTGCAAAAAATAGTTGCTTTCACACGAAGCTATTTTTCTCTTTTTTAGCACAACATGCATGGGAATTGTTCTTGAATCACTTCAGATCTAAACTAGCTATATATCTTTTAGTTAAGGCTTGGGAAACCTTTTAGCTACCACTAGAGAACCTTTGGACCTCATAAGGCTCCAATAGGCATCTGTGTGGATCACCATTAGAGGCAGAACACTTGGACTACTTTTAGCCTTGAAAAGATATCGTGGTAATCAACTCATGGTACATTCACACAGGGATCAGCACACTTAGAGTTATGAGTCTCTAAGTATGTATGGTTTCTATCAGATATGTGGTTTAAATTATAGTTCGATCACATGTACATCTCTTCCTAAGATCCTAAGGAAATTCAAGTGTTTTTTTTTTTAAAATTTTGCTATGTATGTTTTATTCTGATTAAATTTTTATGCATATGTAAACATGCATGAGCTCAAGATTTCCTTTTATTAATCTATTAGAGAAGGAACATAGGGATAAAGATAAGGAGATTGTGGACCCAAATAATAGATTAGGAGTTATCAAGGATATTCTCAAAGGTAAAAGTGTTCAAGGAAATCAGACCACTGAAAGAGTCCAAGAGCCGATGTAGAAGTCAAGTGAAAGAAACTATCTAGGAATGTAGGCCGAGGGACCAATACTATAGAGTCACTTTTAGGAAAAATGAAGGTTGATAATTCAATAGAAAAAGAGGTAGCAAGAAGTGGAAAAGAGGAAGCAAATAAGAGTATAAAGTTGGTGATTAATGAGGCGAGAACAGAAACATAAGTGATGAAGGCTAATATTTAGCTCATTAGGAACAATGAGGTGCATTGCTAGGAATTGTTATCAATTTGGGAACCCTTGAGCAGCACAAAACTTTGACAATTAATGGCAAAGAAAGATCCTCACTTAGTTTTCCTTAGTGAAACCAAACTACATGAAAAGGTGTTTGAAAGAATAAGAATGAAATATGGGATGTATAGATATATAGGTGTCAGTGTAGAGAGGTCATGGGGAAGGCTAACTATGATGTGGAAGGAAGGTATAAATTCAAAGTACTCAGCTATTCCAAAAATCATATTAACATAGAGGTATTAGGGAAAAATGATATAAAGAAGTGGAGAATAACGGGTTTCTATGAAGAGCTTAAAACTCAAAACCACTATGAACCATGGGCTCTAATAAGACAACTAGCAACCTAATTAAACACACTATGGCTTTATCTTGGTGGCTTCAACTAATTTATGTGGATGCATAAGAATTATGGTGGTTGCCTAAGATGAGAAAATCACATAGTATTATTTAGAGATGCAATGGAAGACTATCAACTTAGGGTTTTCAGGGAGATGGTATACGTAGAGAGAGGCAATGAAAGCAATAACATTATAGAAAGATTGGACAGGGTGTTGCAACATACTTTTGAACTTTAGACAAGAAATAAGCTCGACTTAAAAATGATCCTTAACTTGGATTTAGGTTTGATTGAAGGATTGTATCTCAGATATCATATGTTTATTGTTCAAATCTGGCTAAGCCAGTTATGTAGGAAAAATGGATTAGAGTGCACAACAAAATTTAAAATTTTTTTATTCTAGATCGTACTAGATCATGTTGTTATATATAATAAAATCACCATAATAAAGTATTACAGCTCTAGATCTATAGATCCTGTCTGAAAATTCCTAGATCCATGTGAAAGCTTCAACCAACTAGCCTTCTCCATTATTCTCTACTTTTCGGATGGTAGAGCATGTGGGTACTCTTTGTCTCAATCAACTTCAGATTTGTGTAACTTGATTCTCCTTCAAGACCCCCTTTGTCCAATAAGTTAAAAAATCATGAGATATTGTGATTAGAAACCCTAAGGATGACGTAAATGATCTAACCTAAAACCTTAGGCACTACATCTTATTTATATCAGGTAATAACGCAGCTCTAATTTTTATTTTAATTAAAATAATAATTTTACCCATTCCTTAAAACCTTTGTTGCTGCCAACCCTAGTGTAGGAATGACCCAAAATTCGGCCAAGCCCTAATGTTACACTATTTTGGCCTAATTTTATTTTAAATAGTTTACCTATTTAATTTGGAAGACCAATTAATTCTTATTAAGTAGTTAATTTTATTTAGGCCGATAACTTTTCATAATTCCAATTCTAATTCGAAATAAAATCATGGCAATTTTATTTGAATAGAATAATTATGTACCAATTATCAAAATAAAATTAACTATAGTAAAGTAATTAATTTCCCATATCTATTTAATTTAAATTAATTCCTATATTTATCAGAAGATAAATATAATTAATTTAAATTACTAATTCTTATCTAAACAAATATTTAATCAAATTAAATATATATTCTAAATAAATAATACAAAAAAAGATCTTTTGTTTATTTATTGAAGCAAACGCCTACTCCCCTAAAAGGAGTGTATTCGATGCATTACTTCACCATATTGAGAATTATTTGACTTCAGGTTTTCCAATCAATAACAATTCATTAAAGAATTATGTTAAGCTAGTGGAGGGACCAAGTGAACATATTTAATTAGGCTCCAATATTGTATGTATTAATTATTCTATACCAAATAATTAATCACATAATTATTAATCTCAGAGTCATACCACGAAAAACCTGAGACTGCACTCCTAATTATAAATTGTATTACGTAAGCTTTATAAATAGCGTTCTAGTCTAATGGCCTTGTCATATGTGTAATAACCTCATATGATATCTATGATCAATTTAAGATTAAAGTCCATTTTACCTACTTTATTACCTTATCTTATAGTTTCATTATACTCTGTATGTGAAAATGATCATTCACTTGTGAATAATTTATCATTTCACATACAAATAATTGAGACCTCATTTATTTTCACTATCCTGTATGTTGCCTTTAAAGAGGATAACCTTAACTCTTTATAGAGCCATGATTCCATATCTATACGTAAAGCTCTCATCTAGTATAAGTCATATACCCAGTAAACTGGTCTTGTAGCTTACTGCTTCAAGATGCTTTAGGCTTTGGAATGCCAAAGTATGCAAATTATACATATAGAGTCAAGTACTTACTTAGGATTAAGGTAATTACACAATGAACATCAAAAGTAAAATAATCCATGTAAACAGACTTATTGATGGATTGATTACACTTTGCTTCCGTCTAATATATCACTACCTCCACGTAATATATCTATGTCTCTACTTAGGAGTCAGACTGCTCCATATGTCTAAGGCAAGCCATCTTCCAAATTAGATTTAGACGATATAATAGTCTTAACATGAGTTAATTGCTCACATTAACCCCATAGATTACAAACTATGAAGTTAGACTATTTACTTTAGAATGTTATCTTTTTGCTTATAAAGTTTATTATATGCAATATTCTAATTGTCTAAACACAAGTAGTCAATGAGCCATTTTGCTTACATTTTAATATGTAAATCTATATGAGGACCGAATAGCAATGATATAATGAAACTTTAAAATTTAAATATGAATAATCAGTTTACACTAATGAATTACATCAAAATGTCTCTCATCCTTGGGGCATTTCTAACAAGTTAACTTTAAAAATAATTTTAAAACAGACTTGAAAACTAAGAATATAGCACAAGAGAATTCACTAAATATCCTTAATGGATCATTTTACTAGATCTAAAAATAATATCTTAATCCATAGAGAGTCATTCTCATAGATCTGTTATAATATCCATTTTGGTTTTGCACATTGAGCCTAGTTATTGCAAACCAAATTTGTCCAAGCATCTTGCCTTTAATGGTGATCTATATAGATGACTTGAAAAACCTTCGTAAGGATGAGATTATATCTTGCTAGGAACCATGATAATGGCTAAGGTTCAACAACCTTTACTTAATAAAAAAAATACATGCCAAAAGCTTAAGGAAGAAGAAAGAAACGTATATTACTCAATTCCATAAAGAGGTGGCACTATTGTGCATAAGATGCTACAATCTCCTTTTTGGGCATTCCAAGCAATGCTTTAGTTTTGACTGCTTAGGTAAAGTGACAGCCAATCATGGCTTAAATATCTAGGGTAAGAGTGCTATTAGGTTTTTTGTTATTTACACTTTTGTCCCTAGCCCTTTGAACAACTCAATTTGGGCCAAGTAATTTTTACTCTTAAGGTAATTAAGCCTAATCTTAATTTAATTTTTGCAAAAGCTCCCTTATGTGTGAAACCCATTAGGCCCTCATCATATCGACAATGAATGTAAATTATTCAATTGAGAACAATTATATTTATAAACCAAGATTGTCATCTAGCAATGTATCTTGCCCACTTAACCTGTAGAGAGTGTCAAATTAGTTTTGATAGGCAATTTAGTGTACCATCTTAGTGTAATTCAATCTTTTCATCATATAACTCAGAATAGGTAAGATCTTGGTGTGATGTCTACTTTTAACCCTTTCTATATTAGCCTTGTTGCCCTTATATGTTAGCTTTATAATTAATATTGCCTTGGCTAAGGACTTTAAGTTAACACGGATCAAGAACATGTGAGATATGTCCGCTTTATAGACAAACCATTTTGTTTGGGCCAATTTCTGGCATCTTAGGACTTAATTAAAAAATAATAGAATAAAATAATAAAAATAAAAAATAGAGGCAATTGTTTGGTACGTGTATTCTAAAAAATAGAGCTTTCATGTCATCAAAATCTTAAAAAATGATGTTGGCATCAATACAAAAGGCCATGTATATACAGAAGGCATTTGTACCGATACCAAGTTATGTAGTAGCTAAAATCATGAAATTTGGTCAAGATGTATTGATATAGATCATGAAGTACCGATACTTGGAAAACCTTTTATGCTTCTTATCGAGACAAAGTTCCTTATCTTGAGTCTGGAAAGCAAAATTGAATTGAGTATCAATACAAGGCCCTTTGTATTGATACTAAAAGGAAAATTTTGCCCTATGTATCGATGCAAAACTCTGGTATTGATATCATAAAGCAAAATTTGTCTCATTCATGCTATTTTCATAGTTTTTCATTGCAACATCAAAACATGTATTTGTCATGACTTTGGCCTAAAAAATCATGCAAAAATTAGACATAACTTCCTAAAAATAATATGGACTTTATTTTGGACTTTAAACATTGGGTTATAACATTTTTGAAAGGTACATTAAGCTTGTTACAAGGGTATTTCATACTATAATGTGGATTGATAAAGGACAAGCTTGATCTTGCTCATTATATCAGCTCATGCATGGTTTATGTTTATTACCATGGATGTACAAAAACCAATAAAATGCTAAAAGCTTGCATTTTGGTATAATGACTCACCATATTATACACCACCAATATCTTAAATGCCCTTTCATTGTTAGGTTTTTAGTTAAGATTGAATCCTATATAAGATGCATTATGAACATAACCAAAAGAGACTTTACATATTTTTACGTTAGCCTCCACACTTAGAAAGACTTCATTTGCGTAGCTCTTCTGTAGCCCCTCCAAAACCTTCTACAACTATCATTTCACCTCAAAAAACACCCTACCATTAACATAAAAACCTTGAAGCTTATTCTTAGCTAACTTTTCTTGCTAAATTATAATAAGGGAAGGTAAAAAAATGAGCAATAAGTTCAAAGCCTTTTTTGCTCAATAAGTTTTCAAAGCTTTTGGGGTATATTTCCTATCTTTTCTTCCTTCATCAATTTATTTTTGCATTTTCATTATTTTAGTAGCTTTAATATGCGGACCATGACTTATCTTAAGATTCCCATGCAATTTTTTGGCCTTGAATATGGTAGACATAGGATTTCTGATTTTTTTTAAGCCTTTCATCATGTTTCTTTATTTCTATATGCTTGGTTCACCTTAAAAATGTGTTTTAATGCTGTTTGAAATTCTAGCAAGCTATTCTTCTTTGTTCAAGCATGTTTACATCATCTCCATGGCAATATTCTTGATGTTGTGCATTTAACTAACATCCCTATGCATTCTCATGCTCATCTCTTTGCATGTTGTTATCATTTTCATGCTTAAATGCCATCTTTACATATTTGAACATGTTTCCCATGTTTATTGTCATGAATATCTTATTTAGTTCATCCCTTGTTGTCAAAATGCTGGTTTGTTGCTTGTCAAAAATCTATTTTTCCAAAAACTCCAAGTTAAGTTTATGTAACCTCAACAAATAAGGATTAATAAGATTTTTCATTCATTAGGCTTCTTATCTTAGGGAAAAATCAAGTTTGTCATGTTTGAATTTAAGTGTTATTAAGGCTAAATGTTTTGTTTTCAAGAAAAAGATAAAATGCCTCTTTTATTGTCCAAAGTTGTTTGTGCCTTGGTTCTTTTGCCTAGAGTCTTATCTTTGTGACATGGTCAATGGGCTGTTTCATTATTCAAAACTACTCTGGGATTGTGTAAATAAGCTCATGAAGCCCATATTACTCATCCCTTTTTGTCATAGATATTTAAATGTCTATGGCTCGAGTTTAGTCTTAAGAAACTCAAAAAACAATAAAAAATCCCCTATTTTGTCCTGATAGCACTGTAGTAACAACTTGAAAAATTATATTTGAACTTTAAACCATTTTTCATGAATTTTAAAATATTTTGCCATGAACGCCATTAAACCACTTTTCTAATGGCATCCCACTTGCCTTTGAATCATTTCAAATGAGGGGGTTATGATTTTTTGAAGTAATGTTGTTTAGAACCCTTAAAATCAGCAATTTACATTCTGTTTGGGCCATTTTAGCCTACCAAATGATTTTTTTGTTGAATTTTAAAAGAATTTTTCCAAAAAATTTGTCAACTTTTCTTTTTGAAAATGTATCATTTGCGATTTAATGATTTTTATGGGTTAAGAATGATTTTTCAAAGTTTGCCACACCTTTTCTCTTGCACACGTTATCAGTATCACATTAGACTCAACTTCAAAAATATTTCTACCCTGAAAGTAGGATTTTTGGAATATTTTTCCATTAAACCTTATCGAGTCACCTTTCCAACGGTACCTCAAGTGACCTCGGAATCTTTGAATTTGCCCGCAATAAAGTCAAGAAGAGGGATAACACGATGCTATCCTTTGTTTTCAACATTGGTCAAGATTAGTTGATTTCTCCAAATCCTACTCTAAGGCAGTCAGATGCCTCTATGTGATCCCAATCCACCCTATAGAGTTAAAAAAATGTTTCAACCCCCACAGGCTCGGATCAAGGCATAATCAATCTTCGTTTTATTACCTTTATTTTATCAATTTCCTTTAAATCACAAATCATATTTTTCGTCAAAAATTGTAAACAAATGTCAACTGGTTAAGAAATTCCTAAACTTTTATAAATTCAAGTCCTTCAAGCCTGTCTTTTCAAAAATCATCAAAGTTTTTGTCTTGGGGATGCTTTCATCTTATTTCAAGGGGAACTTCGACCCTTCTTTTCAAAATTTTTCAAAAAAAATTAAATTCTCTCTTCTGAACCTCTCCAGACTTCAAAAAATTTAAACTAGATTTTCATGCCTCAAGCAACTAATGGATCCAAACAAAATTGTTGACCCGGTTATTTCTTGATAAACGATGACAATTATTAGATTCATTCCACTCATCCATCTTTTTTCCCTTCTGTTTTTTATGTGATTTGTTTTGTGCAATATTATCTCATTTTATGATTGTACTAACACGTTTCCTTTATGATAGTCATCTTGCATTCATGTTTTCAAAATCATCTTCAAAAAGTTATAAGGCAATGTTTTGTGTCAAATATCTCCTTAGTGTTTAACACGAAACACCCAATTTTTAAAAGTTAAATCAGGAGATTATTTTAGTAAAAAAATCCCTGTGTTCCCTACTTCTCCGAGGTACACATGAGATTTAAAATTTTATCAAAAACTCAAATTTATTTTATACTAATCCATGCATCAAAAAGATTATATCAAAATAATGATAAGTCAAAACCAAAAAAATCGAAACCAAGTTAAGATAAAGCTAGAAAGGTACTAATTTTGGGCACAGCAGAGAGGTTTGTGTCTCTTTATGCATAACTAACTCCTAAACCCATCATCAAATCTCTAGACCATGTAGACCATGGGATCAATTTTTTTAGTTTTGAAACTTAGAACATCGATTTCAATAGGCATTTGATCCACCTAGGCTAAAGTAATCGGCGGCGACTCCAAGCATTAGCCATTCACGATGGCTAGTTGAGACTAGTTGGATGAGCAATTCATCTTACAGTCACCTTTCATGATTAAGAGCTGAGAATTCATAATTTTTTGCTCCCATCACGTCAAAAAAAAGAGTCCTGGTCAAAAAAGACATTTCTTCATTAAGAAAAAATAATTTTTAGTTCACGGATGCTTCTTTTGTGAGAAACACGTTGTCAACAACTTAGCGACTCTGCTGGGGACTTAATAGTCACGTGCGCTTCCTTTATGAGAGATACATTGTCGATAACTTGGGGACTTTGCTTGGGGCTTAATTTAGAGAGTTAGGCCTACGACTAGTCATGTCTCGTCCTCAAATCCCATAGTTTCAGTCATTATTGTACTATAATCCCCTTCTATTTTGCTAGTAATCTTTTACTTGTTATGATTTTTGTCTAGTGATTGTCAAGGACTGTCTTATTGTCGAATAATTATTGATTCAATAAATATGGGAATATATGGATAAGCAAAAGGTTTAATTGTTTCTCAAACACACTGTGCACATGCATTTGCATTAGATTCTCACTAAACTCCATGGTGGGATTATATTAGGTGAAAGTGAGCTATCATTCTTCATAAGTAACCCTCCACATAGGCATAGCAAGAACTTTAGAGATGTAAATTACCTTTGTCTCTTATGAGTAACCCTCTGCATTTGCATAGGGAGATACATTCATTAGATCAAACCTGTTTTGCTAAGCCTATGATGCGTCTAGGATCGAGGTACATTGACTGTCCTTATCAAAGAAATAATGATTTGGATACCGATTTTGATGTCAACTTAAACCACATATAATGAGCCCTATGGGCTAAACCATGTCAAACTATATCAACATGCTACTAGAATAACTCAAAGAATAAGGACAGTTGGGGAAACACTTCTTACGTTTACTCTTACATACTATAGTTACTTGGCAATGGTGAACGAACATTGTCGCCCATGTGTGTCATGTTAGTGTCCAGACATGACATAACGCTATTTGATCAATGGCTAATCCTCGTTAATAAGTGAATGATGGCAAACAGATGTTGTCCTTACAAAGCACCTTGTTTGCCCTAATGAAAGTCATACCAACCTGAATAAACCGTTATGCTGCTTGAGTGGTAATATACGATACCCTACCTTGGGTGGTGCAGAATGAACATAATTGCCTACCCAGTTGCCTTTGTCCCTAAGAGATATCATACCATCTCGATAAAGGCAAAACTTTACCCAAACAAGCAATTATGCTATCCGATTGATTGCCTAACGTAAATCAAATACTAGGCAATGGCATACATATGCCACCATTTAGGTCATCAATTTATCCTTTAAGCTACCATATCAACTTAATAAGTGTTATTTTTAACCCATACATGTCATTATGCTATCTGTGGGTACTTATCTTTTCATGATACTTGTAACTGTCCTATTTGCCCTTAGACATTGTAATGCCTATTATTAAGGCAATTTTTGTGATTTTTTTTTGTTTTTTTATTCTCTATTCTTGTTTATATTATTTCATATTGTCAGTTATCTATGTCCTTTTTATTTTCTTATTGTCGCATGCATCATTTCACTATATTCATTATTATGGGACATTTGGCTAAGGATTTAGTGTTTATCAAGGCGTGTCTATCATTAAGCAACTGCCCATTTTTATTCTTCGATCTTTTAAGAAAGTCAAAGCATGGTTCAATGATCAAAAATGCAAAGATGGAGATGTCCTTAAACCTAATATACCTCAAAGGCACATGAAAGGGGCAAGATAGGTTTTAAAGACACATGGTAGTCATAGTCAAGGTAGCTCGATCATTGAGGCTAGATATCATACCCATTGGAGACCATGAACAAAGCTCTTCGAACATGTGATTAAAGAACTTAATCATGTTAGAAACCTTTGGATGCAATCATATATAATCAAACTCTTTTTGTTGCTTCATGAAAGATGTTCTTGGTGATGCTCTTTATGAAGCTATCCCATAAGCCAATTATCTCTTGCATTTGCATAACTAACTCATTTTTTTTTGCTGCTTTATTCATATCAATAATCATTCACTGTCATGATTCCATACTTAACATCATTTCATCATGAGCAATCATTAATAAACACATGTCATGAGAGTCTAACATGAGAATGGTCATAAAAGTGCAAAGGCTTCTAAAAACACACAAGGAACACAAAACTGATCATCACACACCTCTACAATACTCATCACTTTAATCAAATCATGGAAAATGATCATCAGGCAAACATCAAGTGGCTTGAGTTGATGTATAAGGAACCTTAAAGCTAGATGTTTTTTCAACAAGATGAAATGCCTGACTAAATCATGAAGCTTATGGAGTTAATGATGACCTCTACTAAAGAAAAAAGACAAGCTAGCACTATTAATACTGGAAAGAAGTTGGCTAATCCAAAATATCATCCCACTAGAAGTATTAAGGATACCCAAGAAGGGGCTCATCAAGGGCATTAGCCTAACGCAATGCCAGCCCCACTAACATCACTATTGATTAACATGAACCCTACAGTAGCCAACCAATTTGTTTTTACCTTTATGGGGTAAATATAAGGGTTTCTCTGACTGATCCTATTACCCTTAATCATGATGAGCAAGAGAAGATAGATTGTTAGAAGCTTGCAATGTCCACTGACGAAACATACAAGCATCAACATTTACATAAATGCTTTTAAGCTATTGAGATGAGTGGCACATTTAGAGCTATCGATGCAAAACCATTGTCTTTTAGTGTCTAATTTTGTCATTCTCCTAAAGTTCAAAGTGCTAGATTTTGAAAAGTTCAGAGGAACAAATGACCTCATTATGCATATTTAAATGTAACTTAGGAAGATGCTCGAGTATAAAAGCTTCTCATCCATTATTTTCAACAAAACTTGACTGGGATAGTTGTTTGATGGTACATTGAGCTTAATAATGTCAAAATTCAGTCATGCATTGAATTAGCTCAAACCTTCTTGAATCAGCACCAGCATGTGTTAGATTGGGCTCTCGATCGATTTCCTCATAAATTTGGGAAAAACGCCTATCAAAAGTTTTTGGCACTACGCCCAAATATAGAGAGAAGAGGCTACTTTGGTTGAATCTTCTTTAATCAAGAAGGAGATGACAATAACATTCATTAACACACTACGTGCTCTATACTATGAAAAACTAGTAGGGAATGCCACTAAGAAGTTCATTGATCTAGTTCTATCCAGTCAAATTATTGGTGCAGCGATTAAAAGTGGTAGGATGTCTGCAGTGAGTCATTTGGGTCAAGCAAAAAACACTACTAACAAAAAGAAAAAAGGAGAGGTGAATGCTATAAGCTATGCCAACCCATCTCAGTCAAGTCATTGTCACATGCGTAGGCATGCCGTATTCTAATCCAGTTATGATCCATCCTTAGTCGATTTTTGCCAGAATGTGTAACCCATCATTTTCTACTCCACCAAATCCTTCGCTAAACAATCAACATTCCATCAACTAAAATGCTAACACCTTTGTCAACAATGCAAAAATAATTAGGGAAAATTAGAGAAGACAATAGTTTGACCTTATCCCTATGACCTGTAAAGAGCTTTACCAGACATTACTCCAAGGGCAATTAGTCGTTCCTATGTATGTCCTAGAGAAAAAGTCTTTATACCCTCAGTGATATGATGCTATTACCTACTACGACTAACATGCTAGGATAGTGAAGCATGATATCAAGAACTACATATTTTTCAAACGAAAGGTCCAAAACTTTATTGACTCAAAGGCTCTATGATTTGGGACAAATTAGGGTCTAAATGTTGCTTCAAACCCTCTACCTAATCATGTTTTGAATGTGATTAATGTCGATAGCCTCTATTTCAATACCATCTACAATCAACCATGACCATCAGAGCCAAAAAAAGAGATCTATCCCTAATCATTAAAATCTACTCTTGATAACGGAAGCTATCTTAGAAACCTTTGTGCTTTTTAACTTTACATCTTTGTAATGTCAAGAATTAAAACCTACTTGCTTCTACCTAATAGCTTGTAGGAATCCTACATAATAGGCTTTTTCTAGCGAAAATTATCAATAAAAATGATTCTTTCATATAGTATTTCATCTTGTGTGCCTATTTTGTACTCAAACTCTTTGTCTATTTATTCTTGTCTATGTTGTCTATTTCGTCCTTTTTCAGGTGCTCTGATAAAAGTAAATGGATACTTTCAATGGGCTACTATATATAAATTTTGAACGGTCAATACGTAATGGTGAAGTTGATTCTAACAAAGATTCTAAGCGAGATCGTATGCTGTTAGAGCTATCACGATTACTTAAACCCTTTTTTTCTCAACCAAAACATAAGATCATTTGTGGCTAGGGTAAACTAGCAACTTTGAGGAACATGCCTTTAAATATAGAGTGAAGAGAATACCGAGAAATGAATCTAAATGCTATATTATGTGATTAAGACATTCGACATGTTTTCTAAGAGAATCTTTCCTCGATGAATGACTTATCAGTTTACATGGTTATGATCGAAATAAAATTTGTTTGTACCCTTATGGGGCAAATATAGGGGTTTCTCTGACGTTCCTATTACCCTTGATCATGATGAGTAAGAGAAGATAGATGGTTAGAAGCCTACAATGTCCATTGATGAAACATACAAGTATCAACATTTGTAGAAACGCCTTTGAGCTATTGAGATGAGTGACACATTCAGAGCTATTAATGCAAAACCAATGTCTTTTAGTGTCTAATTTTGTTATTCTCTTAAAGTTTAAAGTACTAGATTTTGAAAAGTTCAAAGGAACAACTGACCCCATTATGCATATTTGAATGTACCTTAGGAAGATGGTCAAGTATAAAAGCTTGTCATTCATTGTTTTCAACAGAACTTGACTGGGATAGTTGTTTGATGGTACATTGAGCTTCGTAACGTCAAAATTCAGTTGTGGGCTGAATTAGGTTGAACCTTCTTAAATTAGCAGTAGCATGTGTTAGATTGGGCTCTTGATCGATTTTCCTCATAAATCTAGGAAAAAAACCTATCAAAAGTATTATGCACTACGCTTAAAGATGGAGAGAAGAGGCTGCTTTGGTTGAATCCTCTTTAATCAAGAAGAAGATGACAATAACATTCATTAACACATTACGTGCTCTATACTATGAAAAACTGGTAGGGAATGCCACCAAGAAGTTC
The DNA here is from genome assembly GCA_038381835.1 of Adansonia madagascariensis. Classification (NCBI taxonomy): domain Eukaryota; kingdom Viridiplantae; phylum Streptophyta; class Magnoliopsida; order Malvales; family Malvaceae; genus Adansonia; species Adansonia madagascariensis. Next base: position 41,136 of record JBBYHL010008843.1, read on the forward strand.
ATCGATCTAGTTCTATCAGTTAAATTATTAATGCAGTGATTAAAAGTGGTAGGATGTTTGCAGTGAGTCATTTGGGTCAAGCAAGAAGCACCACTAACTAAAAGAAAGAAGGAGAGGTGAATGCCATAAGCTATGCCAACCTACCTCAGTCAAGTTATTATCAAATGTGCAATCCATAATGTGTAGGCATGCCCTATTCTAATGCAGTTATGATCTATCCTTAGTCGATTTTTTTCAGAACATATAACCCATTATTTACTACTCCACCAAATCCTTTGCTAAATAATCAACATTCTATCAACTAAAATGTTAGCACCTTTGTCAACATTGCATAAAACAATTAGGGGAAAATTAGCAAAGACAATAATTTAACCTTATCCCTATGACCTGTAAAGAGCTTTACCAGATGTTACTCCAAGACCAATTAGTCATTCCTATTTATGCCCTAGAGAAAAAGTCTTTATACCCTCAGTGATATGATGCTGTTGCCCACTATGACTACCATGCTAGGATAGTGAAGCATGACATCAAGAACTGCATATTTTTCAAACGAAAGGTCCAAAATATTATTGACTCAAAGGCTCTATGATTTAGGACAAATTAGGGTTTAAATATTGCTTCAAACCCTATATCTAATCATGTTTTGAACGTGATTAATGTCGATAGCCTCTATTTCAATACCATCTACAATCAACCATGACCATCAGAGCCAAAAAATGAGATCTATCCCTAATCACTAAAATCCATTCTTGATAACAGAAGCTATCTTAAAAACCTTTGTGCTTTTTAACTTTACATCTTTGTAATGTGAAGAATTAAAACCTACTTTCTTCTACCTAATAGCTTGTAGGAATCCTACATAATAGGCTTTTTTCTAGCGAAAATTATCAATAAAAATGATTCTTTCATATAGTATTTCATCTTGTATGCCTATTTTGTACTTAAACTCTTTGTCTATATATTCTTGTCTATGTTGTCTATTTCTTCCTTTTTCAGGTGCTCTGATAAAAGTGAATGGATAATTTCAATGGGCTTCTATATATCAATTTTGAATGGTCAATAAGTAATGGTGAATTTGATTCTGACAAAGATTCTGAAGGAGATCCTATGCTATTAGAGCTGTCATGATTACTTAAACCATTTTTTTAGTCAATCGAAACATAAGATCATTTGTGGCTAGGGTAAATTAGTAATTTTGAGGAACATGCCTTTAAATATAGAGTGAAGAGAATACCGAGAAATAAATCTAAATGCTATATTATGTGATTAAGACATTCAACATGTTTTCTAAGAGAATCTTTCCTCGATGAATGACTCATCAGTTTACATGGTTGTGATCAAAATGAAATTTGTTTTTACCTTTATGGGGCAAATATAGGGGTTTCTCTGACTGATCCTATTACCCATGATCATGATGAGTAAGAGAAGATAGATGGTTAGAAGCCTACAATGTCCATTGATAAAACATGCAAGTATCAACATTTATAGAAATGCCTTTGAGCTATTGAGATGAGTGACACATTTAGAGCTATTGATGCAAAACCATTGTCTTTTAGTGTCTAATTTTATCATTCTCCTAAAGTTCAAAGTGCTAGATTTTGAAAAGTTCAAAGGAACAACTGACCCCATTATGCATATTTGAATGTACCTTAGGAAGATGGTTTAGTATAAAAGCTTCTCATCCATTATTTTCAACAAAACTTGACTGGGATAGTTGTTTGATGGTACATTGAGGTTAGCAATGTCAAAATTTAGTTGTGGGTTGAATTAGCTCGAACCTTCTTGAATTAGCACTAGCATGTGTTAGATTGGGCTCTCGATCGATTTTCCTTATAAATCTAGGAAAAAAGCCTATCAAAAGTATTAGGCACTACGCCTAAATATGGAGAGAAAAGGCTACTTTGGTTGAATCCTCTTTAATCAAGAAAGAGATGACAATAACATCCATTAACACACTACATGCTTTATACTATGAAAAACTGGTAGGGAATGCCACCAAGAAGTTCATTGATCTAGTTCTATCCAGTTAAATTATCGATGCAGCGATTAAAAGTGGTAAGATATCTACAGTGAGTCATTTGGGTCAAGTAAGAAGCACCACTAACAAAAAGAAAGAATGAGAGGTGACTACCATAAGCTATGCCAACCCACCTCAATCAAGTCATTATCAAATGCACAATCCATAATGTGTAGGCATGCCTTATTCTAATCCAGTTATGATCCATCCTTAGTTCCTTTTTGGCAAAACATATAACCTATCATTTACTACTCCACCAAATCCTTCGCTAAACAATCAACATTCCATCAACTAAAATGCTAACACCTTTGTCAACAATGCATAAAACAAATAGGGGAAAATTAGCGAAGATAATAGTTTGACCTTATCCCCATCACCTGTAAAGAGCTTTGTCGGATGTCACTCCAAGGGCAATTAGTTGTTCCTATTTATGCCCTACAGAAAAAGTCTTTATACCCTCAGTGATATGATGCTATTGCCCACTATGACTACCATGCTAGGATAGTGAAGAATGACATCAAGAACTGCATATTTTTCAAACGAAAGGTCCAAAATCATATTGACTTAAAGGCTCTATGATTTAGGACAAATTAGGGTCAAATATTGCTTCAAACCCTCTACCTAATCATGTTTTGAACATGATTAATGGCGATAGCCTCTATTTCAATACCATCGACAATTAACCATGATCATCAGAGCCAAAAAATGAGACCCATCCCTAATCACTAAAATCCATTCTTGATAACGGAGCTATCTTAGAAACCTTTGTGCTTTTTAACTTTATATCTTTGTAATGTCAAGAATTAAAACCTACTTGCTTTTACCTAATAGTTTGTAGGAATCCTACATAATAGGCTTTTTCTAGTGAATATTATCAATAAAAATGATTCTTTCATAAAGTATTTCATCTTGTGTGCCTATTCTGTACTCAAACTTTTTGTCTATATGTTTTTGTCTATGTTGTCTATTTCTTCCTTTTTCAGGTGCTCTGGTAAAAGTGAATGTATACTTTCAATGAGCTTTTATATATCAATTTTGAATGGTCAATATGTAATGGTGAAGTTGATTCTGACGAAGATTCTGAGGGAGATCCTATGCTGTTAGAGCTGTCACGATTACTTAAACCCTTTTGTTTAGTTAACCGAAACATAAAATCATTTGTGGCTAGGGTAAATTAGCAACTTTGAGGAACATGCTTTCAAATGTTGAGTGAAGGGAATACCGAGAAATGAATCTAAATGCTATATTATGTGATCAAGACATTCGACATGTTTTCTAAGAGAATCTTTCCTCGATGAATGACTCATCAGTTTACAAGGTTATGTTCAAAATGAAAGACGATTATAGACACCTTATTTTGTCCAGGCTAGTTTTGGGCATCCTAAGAGTTAGGTAAAAGATGATAAAATTAGAAAATAAAAATAAAAATTGGGGGATGACATGACACTAGGCAAAAAAAATATTTTTAGGAAGGTTTGAAATGCCTATGGATCGTATTAAAGAAAAATATAAAAATGAGGCATGAAAAGCCACTATTCATGGTGTTACCAGGGTCATTCAAATGAATGCTTGGATCAATTTCCCATTGTTTGTGACCAAGTTAAGGTAACTCAAGAAGCCACAGGTACATGCAAGTTATATTAGTGCACGAGTATTATCATCAAAATTTTGACTTTTCACACGTAATATCGATACAAGTGTCACAACGTACCCCGAGGTAGATCCTCACGGATCTATGGGTGCGTACGACTTAAAATATTTCCCTGACTTAGAAATGTCTTTTTGACTGAGACTATTCTTTGGCTTTATGATGAAAATGAGAAAGTACAGATTCTTGACTTATGACACAATGAGGGGGACCATAAGATGAATCACTCATCTTATTGGTCTCGTATGACCATCATGAAATGGCCAATGCTTGGAGTCGCCATCGATCATTTTGGGCTAGGCATGATCGGATGCCTATTGAAACCTATGTTTTGAGTTACGAAACTCAAAACATCGATCCCATGGTTTACATAATGGAAAGATTTACCATTTAGGTTCAGGAGTTGGTTACACGAGATGAGGTATGAACCTCTTTGCGATGCCCGAAATCGGTACCTTACTAGCTATGTCTTATCTCAGTTTTGATTCTTTCGATCTTAACTTGTCATTATTTCGATATAACCCCTTTTACTGCATGAATCTTATAGAAATACAAATCCAGGTTTCGATGAAAAAGATTTAATCTCATATACACCCTGGAGAGATGGAGAATATAGAGATTTTCAATAAAAATGACCTCTAGATTTTACTTTGAAAATGGAATGTTCAACTTTGGGCATTGGAGAGATACCCACGTGGAACATTACCTCTAATTTTATTTGGAAACGTTTTGAAAACATGAATACAAATAATCATCACAAAGAAATCATGTTTGTAAGGCAATAAATGAAATAACATAACATGGATCATTCAATGCAATGATAAAGAAAATGGGTGGACTATTGGAATTTATCTCACAATTGGCATCAATTATCTAGGAATAATCAAATTGACAATTTTCGAGATGCATCTGGGTTTTTTGATTAAACGAGGTTTGTTTGACTATTCATGGAAATCTAGGAAGGAGAAAAAAAAAGATTAATTGTAGTTGAAAGATAGGGTTGGAGCATCCCCTCAAAAAGATGGGTTGGAGTATCCCTGTGAATGGGAAATATTTTTTGACAAAGGAAGATTTTTAAATCTTGACAATTTTGAGAAGCGAGGTTGGAGTATTCCCTCAAAAGGTCAGGGTTGGAGTATCCCCATGGATAAGAAATCATTTTGACAAAGAAAGATTTTTAAATCTTGATAATTTTGAAGAGCGGGGTTGGAGTATCCCTTCGAAAGGTTGGGGTTGGAGTATCCCCAAAAGTGATATGTTTGACACTTTTTAGAGAAGTCGAGTTGGAAAACTTAAGTTAGCAAAACCTTGTGATTTAGGGAATGTGTGATCCTTTCAACAACTTTTGGCAAAAGAAATTATTGTGAATGAGGATGGTAAAGATGTAAAATGTGTTTGTGCCTT
>JBBYHL010008886.1:0-12070 GCA_038381835.1 Adansonia madagascariensis
TTCTTTCAAAACCTAGATCTACAATTTTCAAAAAATTCATGCACAAATGAGGATTATACCTAAATAATGACCAAATGAGACCTATTAAGTTGAAACCAAAGTAGATATAGTTAATGGGTACCGATCTTGGGCATTATGGGGATGCTAATCCTTCCCCATGTGTAACCAACTCCCAAACCCAACCAATGAATCTCTGGACCTTGCAAACCTTGAAATTAATATTTTGAGTTTTGTAACTTGAGATATTATTTTCAGTAGGCACCTGGTAATGCCTAGCCTGAAATAGTCGATGATGACTTCAAATTTATGGTTACTTCATGATAACATTCCAAGACTAGTTGAATGAGTGACTCGTTCAATAGTCTTTCTCCCCTTCATATTATGATGCCTGATTCAAATCTCGATCAAGGGATAATCTAAAGGCTTAACCACGTCACCATATATCTTTTAAGTCATGGGCACCTCTTCAGATCATCTAAAGAGAAAAGATAAAAGGGGCACGTAGTGGCTGTGATGAAGGCTTAAGCAAGTATCAGTCACTAATGCCTTTAGGCTATCGAAAAAAGTAATAGATTTTGGATAGTAGATGGCAAATCTTTGGGACTTGTTTCCCATCTAACTATCCGATCTAAATTCAAAGTGTTGGATTTTGAAAAGTATAATGGGACTACAGAACCCTCTGCCCACCTTCGCATGTATTACTGCAAGATGGCTTGATACGAAGAGAATGAAAAGATGCTAACTCACTGCTTCTAGGATAGCCTAATTGGGGCAGCCATCTGTTGATATATAGGGCTTAATCCCATAAGAATTTAGACATAGGCTGATTTGGCTCTTGCGCTTTCCTTGATTAATTTAAGTGCGTATTTGACTAGGCTCCAGATCATCTTTCCCTTATGATTATAGAAAAGAAAGCCTATGAGAGCTTCAGGTAGCATGCTTAGAGTTAGAAAGAAGAAATAGCTTAAGTTCACCATTCTTTGACCAAGAAAGAAATGATTGTAATGTTTATCAACACCCTATTAGCTTCCTACTATAACAGGTTTGTAGGAAATGCCATGAAAAATTTTGTCGACATAGTTATATCAGGCAAAATGATCAATAATGCTATTAAAAGTGGCAAGATATCCAGTGAAGAATCATCCAACTTGACCAAAAAGTCAATGGCAAAGGGTAAAAAGAAAAAGGTGAATGTTGTTAGTGAAAGTCATGCTAAGTTCACTTGGAATCCATATTTGGCACAAGGTATGTACTTCCCAAACATGTTTTATTCAGGTTTTAACCCTTATTCACTAGTGCCACAACCAATCCATTATGTTAGATTCACTCCAACAATGAGTTTTGCATTGAATTCCATCAAAACACTATTTAGAGTGAACAACCCTATAAAACGAACAACGTAAGAGCTCTAAACAATCGACAAGCACCCTAAGAAGAGGAACACATTTTGAGCCACTTCCTTACTCCTACAAAGAGATTTACGCCCATCTATTGGTAGGTCAGCTAGTGGCTTGGTATTCATAAACCCGAGATCACCATCATATCCTAAATGGCGTAATGAGAATGCCTGTTGTGAGTACCATGCAAGACCACAAGGTCACTCTATGAAGAGTTAAACCTCTTCAAAAGAAAGATTTAGAGCTTGCTAGAAAAAGTTATGATCAAGGTTAAACAAAGGCTTGGACCTAATATTGATCCAATTTGTTTCCTAACCTTGCAAAGCTAAGAGTAAATATGTTGATCAAGGGGAAACTTTTAGCTCAAAGGAAGCATTAGAGAAATCAAGACACAGATAAGCAAGGTATGGCAAGTTTTTATAGAGGCTAGATTAATATCAGGTATCAAAAACCAAAGTAAAGATACCATTGAACCATGTTGCTACCATTGTAGTCGAAAACACATTTTTCAACATTGTACACTAATCCTAGAGATTGTCCAAAGGATGATGGATTAATGCCATAGATAAGGAGAGACCTAGCACCAATTAGGTTTTGAATTAGTTCTCTCTCATGAGCATGGAAAAATGAGCTGATGAAAGCTTTAAGTAGTACACTCTGAGGTGGATGAAAGAGGATATCAAGATTCACCCTTTGTTAACAGAGAAAGAGATGACTATTAGATTTATTGGCATATTACATGCCTATTATTATGAGAAGATAGCAAGAAGTGTAACAAAAAACTTCATAAATGTAGTCGTACTGTGTGGAATGATTGATAAAGCTGTGAAAAGTGACTCAAGCAAAAAAGATACCTTAAAAGACAAAGGAAAAGAAAAAGTTAAAATTGACAAAGGATTGAAATCTAGTATTGAAGCCATCTTATCTGAAGCTCATACTGAATTATATATGAAGCGAATAACTATTGAAGATGACTAAAAGATCATAAAGAACATAGGTAGGGTCAGGATGCCAACGAATCTGGTTTAGTGAATCCTAGTACAAACTAAATTAGTTAACAGGATCAAAAAGACAAAAAAAAAACTCATGACTTTTGTGATTTTCATACCATCTACAGCTACACCCTTCAAATGTGCAAAGAGTTCTCTACTATGGCACAAAGAATAATGAAAGAGGGTAGCATTGAATTCTATTATAAAAAGACAGCCTCACATATCAATTCAGTAAATGCTATACTCTTTATCAACACATAAAAAAGGATGAAAAAAATTTTCTTTATGAGAGTGGAAGCTCATTGGTCTTATTTAACAACTGACCAAGTATTAAAGTTGCCTATGTTCAACCCATGTTAAGATGATTGTTCAACTTCCATCTCTTGTCCCTTATAAAAAGAAGGTAGTTTCCTATAAATATGAAAGCAAAACTTTAATCATCAGTGAATCTAGTTAACAAGTAGCAAACATTAACCTCTTAAAGGTAGGCCATCTAACTCAAAGTGGCAGATATTACACACTAACTGCATCAAGCAACGAAATTTAGTAAAAGAATAGTACCCCTATTGCTCAAGCACCAAAGCCCGTAACCAAAGAATTATATTTGATAGCTACCAAGGAGCTAGTGAGTGAGAAAGAAGCTACGAAATTCCTTAATTCATCAAGCATAATGATTACAACATCATCGATCAGTTAAACAAGAAACATGCCAAGATACCTATGTTATCACTAGTATTAAACTCTGAAGCTCATAGGAATGCTCTCCTCAAGGTCTTAAATGAGGCATATGTCCTTCCCAACATCCAGATGAGCTAGTTGGATCGTCTAGTAAGTAACATCACTACCGATAACTATATATCTTTCAGCAATGATGAAATCCCTCACAGAGGAAAGGAAAACTATAAAGCCTTTTATATCACTACATACTATAAAGGCAGCAAGTTGGCCAAGGTGCTAATTGATAATGAGACAATGTTAAATGTAATGCCTGTATCATGCCTGAACAAGATCCCCTATTAACTCATCTCATATCAAGAATAGTTGCACAGTTGTGAGAGTGTTTGATGGAACTTATATGAACATCATGGGAAACATCTACATTCCACTCCAAATCAGCTCATGCACTTGTGAAGTAGACTTCCATATAATGGACATTGCTTCATAACTACCAATTGGGAAGGCATTGGATCACTTTGTGAGGGTAGTACCATCATCATTGCATAAAAAGTTAAAATTCATCATTGAAAACAAAGTTGTTAGCATCAAAGGAGAAGAATATACTATTACTACTACCTCAACTGATGCTCTTATATCAAACCTGATGAGGATGTTTTAAAACCCTTATTTCAGTTTTTTGAGTTTGTCAATGCCATTTATGTTAAGGAAGGGTTGCCAATGGTTAAGGCTCACCTATCAAGGAGCACTCATATGATTCTAAAGTTAAACATTAGTAAGGTGCCTACGTTGGAAAAGGACTCGAAAACATCTCTAGAGAATTACTAGAGCATTAAAAGTTATCAACCAAATTGACAAAAAAGGGTCAGGGTTCAAGTCCAATACATAACTGCAAAAAAAGCTCAAAAAAACTATAAAAAAAGGATGCCCTATCTATTGGGACAAGACTTAGAGTATGAATTAATGTTATTTCCACTGCTCTGAGAAAGTTTTTATCTAAGAGGATGCATGAATATCAACTATGATAATGTTGAACTTGTAATAAATAAAGCATTTAGGGGTTTCTTTATCAATGTGATCAATGAGCTGAAAACGTCAATAATAGACTAAGAGACTAGTTTATGCTTTCCAAGATTTATTCCATGTGTTTGTACTGAAACTAAGATTCCTGTACTGTTCACGTCTATTTCAAGGTAATGTTATAAACTAAAACTACATTTTCCTCCCCTAAAGCATTGTAAGAGCCTTTGTATAGGCACCCTTTTATCAAGGATTATCAATGAAAATGACTAAACATTATGCATTTCATCTTTTGTATCCTTTTCCATAGTTCTTGCCAACTCTTAGACCTTCTTCCCTATATTTTTCAGCTTATAATGTTTTTTTTTCATATTTTCAGGTACTTGGATGAAAATGACATGAATATTAATATTGATATTCTGGATATCAATTTTAACATCCAATCTAGGTTAGTGAGGTTAAGCCTAAAAGGGATTCTAAAAAAGTCTCATACCCCTAAACCTATTGAGATTACTTAAACAAGAAGAAAAATATATATTCCTTTATGAAGAACCCATTGAAACCATAAACCTAAGAATATAAGAAAAAAAAAGTCAAAATTAGAACCTCTATAAACTAATTAACTAAAACGGAACTGATAAACCTCTTCTAAGAATATTGGGATGTGTTTGCCAGGTCCTACCAAGATATGCCCAGAATAGACTCTGACAATGTGGTTCATAAACTTCCTCTCAAATTTGAATACAAGCACAAACTTAGAAGAGTAAAACCAGAGATGCTTCTAAATATCAAAGAGGTAGTGAAAAAGTAATTTGAGGTAGGATTTCTCTAAGTAGGTAAATATCTTAAATGGGTAACCAATATAATCTCAATCCCTAGAAAAGATGGCAAGTTGCAGATATGTGTAAACTATAAGGACCTAAATCAAGACAGCTTAAAAGATAATTTCTACTTGCCTCACATTGACACCCTAGTTGACAACACTACCAAAAATGCAATGTTTTCCTTTATGGATGGATTTTCAGGTTACAAGCAAATTAAAATGGTAGCTAAAAACATGGAAAAAAAACCACCTTTATGACCATGTAGGGAGCTTTTACTATAAAGTAATGCCCTTCGAGCTTAAAAATGCCGAGGCAACCTATCAAAAGGAAATGGTAACATTTTTCCATGATCTCATACACAAAGAAATAAAGGTCTAGGTGGATGATATGATCACCAAATCGCCCAAAGAGAATAAACAGGTTGCCAACTTGTGGAAACTCTTTAAATGATTTTGCCAATACCAGCTCAAGTTAAATCTCACCAAATGCACATTTAGTGTCACATCCGACAAGTATTAAGCTTCATTGTGAGCGAAAAAAGGAATAAAAGTCGATCTAGACAAAGTCAAAGCCATTTAGAACCTACCATTACCTCAAACCCAAAAAAATGAAGAGTTTCTTGGAAAGGTTGATCTAAATAGCTCAATTTATATCTCAGCTGACTGACAAATGTAATCCAATGTTTCTACTATTTAAAAAACAAGAGTCTAATGAATGGCATAAAGAATGCCAGAAAGCTTTCAATAAAGTCAAACCTATCTTTTAAACCTACTAGCACTTATGCCTTCAGTTTTGGTTGACCTTTAATCTTATATCTATCAGTTTTTGATAAGTCCATAGGTTGTATATTAGGTCAACATGATGAATAAGGTAACAAGGAATAGCATATCTATTATTTGAGCAAAATGTTCATGGAGTGTGAAAATAACTATTCAGCAGTAGAAAACCTATGTTGTGCTCTAGTTTAGATAGCCTGAAGGTTAAGGCAATTCATGCTATACTATACCACATGGCTAATCCCAAACTTGATCCAATTAAATATTTATGTGAGGCCCCTACCTTGTCAGGATGATTAGCTAGGTGTTAAGCCTTGCTTTCCAAGTACGATATCGTGTACATGAATTATAAAACCATCAAGGGTTATGCAATAGCAAACTTTTTGGCAAGCCGAGCAATAGATAATTATCAACCTTTCGACTTTAAATTTTGTGATGAAAACCTGATGTGCATATTTGAGGTCAAAGACATTGCCAATTATAGTTCATCTTGGAAAATATATTTTTATTTGAGCTTCACATGCATTGAGGCATGGAATCAGGGCAATTCTTATCTTACTTTATAGGAACTACTACCCTTTCATTACAAGATTAAACTTTAATTGTACCAATAATATAGTTGAATACGAAGCCTACATCATGGAACTCCAAGTCGATATTGGAAAAGGATCAGGACTTTATAAGTATTTGGGGATTCAACTCTAGTCATCTTCCAACTAAAAGAAGAATGGCAAAGGCACAGTGCTAAACAGATTCATTATAGGAAGCTAATCTCAAAAGTCAAAAAAGAATTTGATGATATCAGCTTTTAGTACTTACCTCGAGAAGAAAACCAAATAACCAATGCTTTGGCCACCTTGTCATCCATGTTCAAAGTTAGTCGATAATTAAATGTTACTTCCATTCAGATGAGCATTTATACAACTCTGGTACATAGTTAGAATATTAAAGAAGAAAAGGATAGCCTATCATGGTATCATGACATTCTTTGGTACATTAAAGATCAATAATACCATAAATATTTTACCAAAACTGGCAAGAAAGCCATCCGAAGGATAGCTGCAAGCTTCATTTTGGATTGTGGAATTTTGTACAAGAAAGGCTAGGATCAAGTATTGCTCCACTGCTTGGATGCCTTCATAGCCAAAAAAATTCTCAAAGAAGTCAATGAAAGAATCTACAATATGCCCACCAATGGACACCGAATGCAAAACAAGTCATACGATCGGGCTATTATTAGTTAACTCTTGACAAAGATTATATTGACCATGCTTGGAAGTGCCATAAAATGCCAAATCTATGTCTCGCCAACACCTCTACATGTTATGATAGCCTTGTTGACTTCTTTTATGTAGGGTATGGACATGATCAGGCCAATCACCCCTAAGGCTTCTAATGGGCACCACTTTATTTTGGTCACTATTGATTATTTCACCAAGTGCGTAAAAGTGGCTTTTTATGACAACGTCACCAAATCTGTTGTATGCAAATTTATGAAATGGGACATCACCTACAGATACAGGCTTTCTAAACAAATCATCATAGACAATGCATGCAACTTGAAAAGCAAGATGATGCCAGTAGTCTACTCCCAATTTAAAATTGAAAACCATAATTGAATGCCATATTATCTGAAAATGAACATGGTAGTCGAAGCAGCCAATAAGAATATTAAAAAAATAGCCAAAAAGATGACTGAAATGTACAAAGATTGGTATGAAAGTTAACTTTTACACTACACGCCTATTGCATAGTAGTTTAAACTTCTACGAATGCTCCCTGTTTTTTTTAGTTTATGGCATAAAGGCTATTTTATTTATCTAGGTCAAAATTCCTTCACTCAAAATCATAATGGAATCACAACTTGAAGAAGCCAAATAGGTTAGGAATCGATAAGAATAGCTTAATCTCATTAAGGAAAAAAGTGAAAGATATTTTTCATGGGCAAATGTATTAAAAACGCATGATGGAAGCCCATAACAAAAAAGTTCATCCTTGTTAGTTTGGAGCGAGTGACCTAGTCGTCAAATAAATACTCTAATTAATAAAGATGCTCGAGGAAAATGGACTCCAAATTAGGAAAGGTCATACATGGTAAAGCATATATTTTTTGAAGGAGCCATGATTTTAATTGAGATAACGATAAAGATATTTCTAATCCCATAAATTCTGACTCTGTCAAGAAATACTTCACTTGAAAAGATTCTAGGATGAAAACCTGAAAGGGTATTTTATATTTCTTTTTAAAAAAAAGAGAGAGAGCATCTAGGAAAATGAACCTGCTTAGGTTGAAAACTTAAAAAGTAGACATAAGCGACTAAACTTTCCCTAAAATTTGACCCAAACCAAATCCACACTTCTATGACCAAAACAAAAAATCATAACATGACCCACCTATTTAATGTTAACCTACTCTACAGAATCTCACTCTTATGCATGCTTGGAGAAAAAGTGGTGTCTATCTAATCTCAAGGAAACCATCCCACTATAGGGCAATTCGAAGAATATCTTTTTGAGTCAGCCAACATCGAAAAGATTGACTAATTGAAAAAGTCACTGAAAGCTTTTAGTGAAAGATTAATGTCATAGTATTAGGGACTCAGCAGCTAAAAAAACTACTTTTAACTCTTTTATAGTCAAAATCTTTCGTGATCTTAGAATTTGTCATAACTTGTACCTTTTTTCTTTTAAATGAAATACAACAACTTGAATTCTTGCAAAATCCTTTTGTAACTCCTACATCCCATGTTGCATCATGTTTATCATTTGATTGATAATGCTTGACAAATGAAAAGAGCTGATAATAGAATTTCCTAACATTACTTTGAAAAATGGAAATTGGCAAGAATTTTTTTTTATGTCTAACTATCAAGAATAAACCTTGGAACCATAGTCTGTCTTACACTTAAACCTTAACATCTTGAAAATGTGCTCAAAACCTTCTCCCCAGTAAACTTTAGCACAAAGATAAAGGACAAAAATCCTTTTCCACCTGTCATCCAAACAATTAGAGTTTAGATTAGTCTGCCTAGACCATCAATGACACCCTTCGAATCAAAATTGACAGGACAAATCCTCCATACTTGCCAACAACTCAATTTAAAAAAAATCCCCAAAAACAAGCTATTCAAGCTCAAGACCATCCTTTCACAATCACAAGCCACTCATACCTTTTGAAACCCACTTTAATATTCAAAACTTTTAAAAATCCAGAACAAGGTTGGTGAATCTAGGGACAAAGAATCACTCTATCAAACTCATTGAAGAACAATGATTACAAATGCCAAAACAAATCACTAGACTAGGCTTTTAAAATTATCATCTTTGCATCACAAAAATATGCATTTACATCCTCATGCATCATAAAATAATTAACATCTTTTAGATACTACTACCCACATAAGCCAAACTAGAAAAATAAGCTGAGGTACAAATTCCTATTTTTGAAAAACCTTGAAAGGCTTTAAGTAAGAATCCCTAACCTCTTGCATTAGCAAATCAAAAAGCCATCTAGGAAATGTACCTAAACTTATATTGTTTAGTTCATAAAGAACTAGGCATCTTTTTCCTTTTAGTCTACAAAGAGCTGGACAATTTTTTCCCTTTTAGTCTACAAAGAGCTAACATTTTTTTCTTTTTTAGTTTATAAAATGCTATATGCATTTTTTTTCTTTCTGTCCACAAAGAGTTGAGTGCCTTTTTCTTTTTAGTCCATAAAGAGTTGAACGCCTTTTTCCCTTTAGTCCACAAAAAGATGGATGCCTTTCCATTTTAGTTTACAAAGAACTAGACACCTTTTTTTTCCCTTTGCTCTACAAGAAGCTAAAAGCCTTTTCCTTTTAGTCCACAAAGAGCTGGATGCTTTTTTCCTTTTAGTTTATGAAAAACTAGGCACCTTTTCTTTTTTAGTCCATAAAGAGTTAGATTCCTTTTCCCTTTTAGCCTATAAAAATCTAGATGCTTTTTTTTTCTTTCAATCTATAAAGAGCTAGATGTTTTTTTTCCTTTTAGTCCATAAATAGCATGATGCATTTTTTCTTTTTAGTCTATAAAGAGCTAGATGCCTTTTTCTTTTTAGACCACAAAGAGCTGAACACCTTTTTTCCTTTTAATCCACTAAGAGTTAGACATCCTTTTTCCTTTTAGTCCATAATGAGCTAGACACTTGTTCCCTTTAGTCCACAAAGTGCTAGATGCCTTTTTCCTTTTAGCCTTTAAAGAGCTGAACACCTTATCTACTTTAGTCCATAAAAAGTTGGATGCCAGTCAAGTTTGTCTATAAAGAGTCAAGCACCAATCGAGTCGGTCCATAAAAAGTTAGATGCCAATCGAGTTTGTCCATAAAAAATCTAGCATCAATCAAGTTTGTTTGCAAAGAGTAAGCACCAACTGAGCTTGTCCATGAAAAGTTGAGCGCCAGTCGAATCTATCTATAAAGAGTCGAGCACTAATCGAGTCTGTCCATAAAAAGCTAGGCATCAATCCAGTATGCCTACAAAGAGCTAGGCACCTATCGAGTTAAAGTCCAAATTAGCTGGCACCTTTAAGGAAGTCAAGCTTTAAAAAAGAATTCAAAAGCCTAGAAAGGAACTCAACCCTTATAACAACCTGTTCAAACTCTTATCAGAATTATCTTTAAAATATTGTGATCATTAAGGCCACTCATTAATTAAATTTTATTTTTGCAGGCATTTAAGAAACATCATCCTACCCTAAACAAAATGGTGTATATTTATCTTTACCCTATTCTTGATACTCAACAAAGGCCAAAAAGAGGCAGCCATCATCCAAGGCATGAAAAATCATTATCCTAGGTATCATTAGAGTCATTTAGATGAACATGGCCTTGTTTTCTATTATTTTTTACTAGGGTAAGGTATTCAGAGAGCCTAAGGTACATGTAAGTGGTATTTGTGCATACGTATCGATGCCAAAATTTCATATCACTAAAAATTTAAATTTTTATACATAGTATTGATACAAGAGGGTTTGGTATTGATACCTAAAATGTGTTATTGATACCTAAAATGTGGTATCGATATAGGCCCTGGTATAGCTAAAATCAAGCTTTTTGGCTGAACATATTGATACACAAGCAAGAATATCAATAGAAGCCTTTGTAGTATTGATAGAGGTCTTTAAGTCTTAAGACTAGAACTGTTTTTTGTTCTTAGTAGTAATACAAACTACATTATATCGACATTAGTAGGCAAAATTTGCCTTCTGTATCAATACAAAATGTTTTCTTTTGATACATTATTTGCCAAATTTGAGTCATTTTTCAATCTTTGCACCATTGATCTAAAAATCAGACTTAAACATGTTTCTTGCACCAAAAATCATCAAAATTCAAACTAGGCCTTAGCTTTGAACTTGTGATTGGATTTTAACAAATTTTTTAGGCCTAAATAGCTATGACAAGAGACATTTTATGACATTATACAAGTTGCTAAAGGGCAAGGCTAGTTTTTTTCAATGCTCAGCTGTATAAAAAGGCCTTGATCCACTATTTTTGCTGAGTAAACTAATGAGTTTGCATGGTAGTTGAGCACCGTACCTTGCATGAGGTACATACACCAAAACCCTACAGTACCCTTATTTTTTTGGATTTTTCCCTGCATATTCACATGGCTACATATGCCAACTTTGGCTCTGCTTTGAAAAAAATACATAGATAACATAGAACCCTACACATTACACACACACACTTAGCAAAAGACAACGACTTTCATACATTATCTCAATATTTCTTAGCCACTAAAAAAACCAAAAGCCTTTCTCTATTTCTATAGCTTCTTAAAACCACCATTAAAAACTCTTCTAAAACCCTCTATTCTACTCATCATTCCCCTCAAAACTCCCCCTAATCAACACCACAACTAAAAATGCTTTTATTTCATCATTTTCTTGCTAATCATTATTTAAAGGATGAAAAAGATGAGTCCAAAGTTATTGTTCAAAGAAAAAGGCTAAAGCTTGAAGCTTTAGTATATTTCTCCCCTTGTTCAATTTATTTTCTTATCTTTTAGCATTTACATTATCTTAGTGACCCTTTTCATGTTACCATGACCTTTCTATGATTTTCATGTATTAATGTTGCCTTGGTTATGCTAGCCTTAGTATTTTGATATCTTCGTGATGCCTTGATGCTGCTTGGATGGTCAAACATGTTATATTTTATTTTGGCCATCACAACAACCCCTATTCATGCATTTCTTATCATGTTTCATCCACATTCACATGTTCAACTTAAACTTGAATGTTCACCCTACCATGTTTAGAGCATATTCATGCATTTTCTTGCATTTTGGTAGGTTTCATGGAATACAAATGTCATCTTAAAATTTCCAGCATGTTTCTCCTTTTTACACATGTTCATATCATTT
>JBBYHL010008897.1:0-12069 GCA_038381835.1 Adansonia madagascariensis
AACATGCGACATATGTATAACTTCAGTCATACAACTGACATGTTCCCAATGCTTTAAAATGATCCGAATGAATAAGCGAATGAATAATGTGCAACAATTTTAACGGGAAATCAAGACTAGTATGCGTGATATGAGAAATAGAGTAGATAAGTTAGAGGCTAAGATGAGCAAAGGGAATCCAAAAGGTATGGGAAGCTACCATCTCAACTAGAAGTTAAACCAAAACAAAATGTGAGTGCGATCACTTTACGAAGAGGAAAAGCGCTAAAAAAGCCTAACAAATAAGTGTTAATGCGTGAATTAGATAAGGAACTTGAGAAAGATGAAGAAACTCCTGGACCTATAAATGCGCAAATGAAGGCTCCGAGTGTAAAGCCAAATAACACTTTTATACCCTGTCCTTCATTCCTAAGTCGATTTGCAAAATCTAAAAAGGAAAAGCAGGAAAAAGAAATCCTTGAGACTTTTCACAAAGTTGAGGTAAACATACCACTTCTTGATGTAATTAAACAAATTCCTCGCTATGCTAAATATCTTAAGGAGTTATGTAGTACAAAGCATAAATTAATTAACAATAAAAAAATTCAAGTTGATGAGAATGTGTCGGCGGTGATACAAAAGAAATTACCTCCGAAGTGTAAAGATCCAGGTATGTTTACTGTTCCTTGCAAAATTAGTAGTATGAAAGTGGATAGGCAATGTTGGACCTAGGTGCATCAATTAATGTTATGCCCCTTTCAATTTATAAATCCTTAAGGGTTGGGCCATTAAAAGAAACGGGGGTAATAATACAATTAGCTAGTAGGTCTAATGCATATCCTAAAGGAGTCCAAGAAGATATTTTAGTTCAGGTTAACAATTTGGTTTTCCTCGCTGATTTCTACGTACTTGACATAGGGAAGGATGATACTGTACATTCTACCCTAATACTTTTAGGGATACTATTTTTAAAAACTTCAAGAACTATTATAAATGTGTATGAAGGGATACTCACTCTAGAATTTGATGGAGAAATTATTAAATTTAATATATATGATGCCATGCGATATCCTAGTAATGAAAATACTGAGCTTGCTTTGGATGGAATTGACCCTTTTATGCAGAAAACTTGTGACTTGGCAGGTGATGATAATGTGAAAGTTACACTTAAGAATAGTCTTGACAATGAAAATCTAAAAAAAATCGAAATAAAGTTAATTTTAAAAGTTGATCTTGAGCACGCCATTCTTGAATTATAATCCTTACCTAAAAAGAATGTTATGTCTTATGTTGAATTACCTTTTTTTCACTCCAAACTTCTTTCTTCTCTTGTGCAGGCACCGTAATTGGAGTTGAAGCCATTACCAAGTCACTTAAAGCATGTCTACTTAGGAGAAAAAAAAACATTACCCGTTATAATCTCTAGCAAACTAGACATGTCAGAAGAAGAACTATTACTTTGAGTATTAAAAGAGCACAAAGAGGCTATAGGGTGGACAATAACAGATCTCAAGGGCATAAGTTCTTTTATTTGTGTGCATAAGATATTGTTAGAAGAAAGAGCTAAACCTGTGAGACAAGCCCAATGCAGATTGAATCCACCTATGATGGAAGTAGTCAAGAAAGAGGTTTTAAAACTACTCGATGTATGTATAATCTATTTTATTTCTGATAGTGAATGGGTAAGTCCTCTTTTAGTGATCCCAAAGAAAACATGGATGATAGTGGTGGAAAATGAAAATAGTGAGTTGGTGCCCACTCGAGTACAAAATGGATCGTGGGTTTGTATTGATTATAGGAAGTTGAATGCCACTACCCAAAAAGACCATTTCCCTCTTCCCTTTATTGATCAAACGTTAGAAAGATTGGCTAGAAAATCTCACTATTGTTGTCTTGATAGTTACTCAGGTTATCATCAAATTCTAATTGTGGGCCGTGTAATTCTCCAACCATATTCCAAAGATGCATGGTCAGTATATTTTCTGAATACATGGAAAACATTATCGAGGTATTCATGGATGATTTTACTGTTTATGGTAATTCTTTTGTTTCATGCTTGAATAACTTTGCAAAAGTCCTTAAAAGATGTATCAAAACAAACCTTGTTTTAAATTATGAAAAATATCAATTTAGGCTAGATCAAGGGATTATTTTGGGGCATGTAGCATCTTCAAAAGGTATTGAGGTTGATAAATTAAAGATAGATGTCATTAAAACCTTACCTTACCCTATAAATTTGTAGGAAGTTCGTTCTTTTCTTGGACATGCAGGGTTCTATCGACGATTTATAAAAGATTTCTCAAGGATAACACTACCATTATGCAAGCTTCTCTAGAAAGATACGGTGTTTGAATTTGATGAGGCATGTAAGGCAGCTTTTGACAAGCTCAAGGAACGTCTTACATCAGCTCCTATAATACAACCACCAAATTGGGAACTGCCATTTGAGATCATGTGCGATGCAAGTAACCATGCAATGGGAGTTGTTCTTGGACAACGAGTTGGCTGAGTTACACATGCAATATATTATGCTTCCAGGACACTTGATAGTGCTCAACGTAATTACTCAAAAATGGAAAAAGAACTTTTATCCATTATCTTTGCTTTAGAAAAGTTTTGTTCTTATTTACTTGGTACTAAGGTGATAGTTTATTCTGATCATGTAGCTCTAAAGTACCTGTTAGGTAAAAAAGAGGTGAAACCTAGATTGATAAGGTGGATACTTTTGTTACAAGAGTTTGATCAAGACATACGTGGTAAGAAAGAATTCTGTTATTGACCATTTGAGTAGATTAGTCACGAGTGAAGAACCAAAGCTGTTGCAAGATGAGTTTGCGGATGAACAACTCATGATAGCTCAATAGAGTACTCCATGGTATGCAGACATCATAAATTATTTAGTTACTAAAACGTTACCTAATGAGCTAACACTTGCTTAAAGAGCTAAAATCAAGAGTGATGTGAAATATTATATATGGGATGACCCATATTTATGGAAACATTGCTCTGACCAAGTTATTCAAAGGTGCATTTTTGAAACTAAAATTCCTTCTATTCTTCGATTTTGCCACTCTCATGCATGTGAAGGACACTTTGGTCCAAAAAAAATTGCAGAAAAATCTTAGAATGTAGATTCTATTAGCCTACTGTGTTTCATGATTCATATATGTTTTGCAAAACATGTGAATAGAAGAACAGGAAATTTGGGCCTTAGAGATTAAATGTACTTTCCTTAATTTTGGTATGTGAAATATTTGATGTATGGGCCATTGA
Source organism: Adansonia madagascariensis (assembly GCA_038381835.1). Classification (NCBI taxonomy): domain Eukaryota; kingdom Viridiplantae; phylum Streptophyta; class Magnoliopsida; order Malvales; family Malvaceae; genus Adansonia; species Adansonia madagascariensis. Next base: position 3,253 of record JBBYHL010008897.1, read on the forward strand.
TTTTATGGGACCATTCCCTACTTCTTTTGGAAAGGTTTATATTATTCTTGCTGTGGATTATGTGTCGAAATGGGAAGAGGCTAAGGCAACTCATACTGATAAAGCTAAAGTTATAGTAAGTTTTGTCAAATCTCACATCTTTACCAAGTTCGGTGCACCAAAAACTATGATAAGTGACAGAGGGACATACTTTTGCAATCGAATAGTAGAGGCATTGATCAAAAAATATAATGTTACACATCGTATGTCTATTGCATATCATCCATAGACAAGTGGTCAAGCAAAGGTATCCAACAGAGAGGTTAAGTCAATACTCAAAAAGGTCATTAATCCAACTCGAAAAGACTAGAGTATAAAACTTGATGATGCACTGTGGGCATATAGGACAGTTTACAAGACTCTAATTGGTATGTCTCTGTATCGTTTAGTGTTCGGTAAAGCATGTCATCTTCCCATTGAATTGGAGCATAAAGCCTTCTAGGCAGTGAAACAATGCAATTTACAAATGGGCGAGGTAGGAGAACATAGGAAGTTACAATTACAAGAATTAGAGGAAATTCGTAAGGAGGCCTATGAAAATTCATAGATTTATAAGGAAAGAACGAAGAACTTTCATGACGGGATGATTGCAAGAAAAACTTTTACCATTGGTCAAAAAGTTCTACGTTTCCATGCCAAACTTAAACTCTTTCGTTGTAAGTTACGTTTTCGATCGATTGGTCCATTTATTGTAACTAATGTGTTTCCTCATGGTGCAGTTGAAATCAAAAGTCCAAATACTGGCAAAATTTTTATGGTGAATGGACATCGTCTCAAGCCCTTTTATGAAGGTTTTTAAGCATTTAAAGTGGAACAACTCACCTTAGAACAACCGGATTATAAAGATTGAAGCATAGGAATGTCTAGCCAAAGACATAAAAGAAAGGCTTTAATTGGGAAGCAACCCAATTTATATTGGTTTTAGCTTTGTTTGCTTTTATTTTTCAGCAATGATTTTAGGAGTAGGAAGTTAAATTTTCAATTTTTATTTTTTTAATCCGAAACTCTCTTTTCATAGAACGTGGGCACGTCTAAAACAAGGTCTTTTATGCAGTAGTGAAGTTTAGATAGAGCGTGCCCACGCCTTATAAAAGAAGCAGTTATGGTTTTTTTTTAAGAATTTATATAAAAAAAGAAAAATAAAAACCCTTATTTTTCTCTACCTTTTCCACTTTCTCTACCTTATCCACCATCTATTTCTTTCATCTCCACCACCACCCAAACACCAAAATTACACCTCGCAGTTATCGATCGTGTCAACCATAGTTTGGGTATGGGAAGAAAAAGGAAAAGAGCCCAACCCCCACCAAGTTCGAGTCGCAGATGATCAAGAATCGAAAAAGGGAAAAGTGTCCTACCACCATCAAAAAAGTCTATTGCTAAAAGGATGGCAATAAAAACATGAGAAGCACATCGAAGGTATGATGGGTTGAAGAATCAAAAAATTATTCCATGTAAGTTTATTCATTATCCGACTTTTAATATATTAGACATTACAGAGGAAGTGAATGACATGTTTGATAGCATTAGATGGTATGAATTACCTGAAATTAATTGCCCGGCATTTGTTGAACTCATACTAGAATTCTATGCCACATTTGAATTCAATAAACCTAAAAATCTCACTCTTGATGCACCAAATGTAATTAGATTTTAGCTTATGGGAGAGTCATTCACAATGTCATTGACGGAGTTTAACATGGCTTTAGGAGTTATAGATGAGGAATATACTGAAACAAGTGAATATAAGAATTCAGTTTGTGATTATATAGGTGATTTTGATTATTATCAAACCTATTTACGTGAGATGTTGACTGATAATTTTCCTTATAATCTGAGTCACTCTAAGAGTTCTTTCCTTCGTGACCCTGTTTTGAAATATATCCAAAGATTTCTAGCATATAACTTTTTTGGTTGAAAAGACACTTCTGGTGTATTGACAAAAGTTGAATTTTATTTTTTATGGTGTATGAAAAAGGGAATTCAAGTGAATCTAGATGCTTGGTTAGCAACACAATTCCAGGCAGTTTTAAATAAGAAACAACCATTGATTCTAGGCTTCATGATTACTGTCATAGCCCTTAGCTTGCATGTGCTAAACTTGAACAATCATAAGTTGCATGAGGCATATAAAATGGAACCCTTAGATTTAGGTTGTTTGGAACATATGGGATTGGTTGAACAAAAATAGGGACAGTGGAGTTTTTATCCTCTAGGAGCAATAAGTAAACCGAGCAAGAGACCAAAAACAGACCTATCAAGTGATTCCGAGAATGAAACAGTACCAGTGAGAAGTAGGGGGGACTCACCGACCTTATCATCTATGGTTTAAATGATCGAGAGAAGGATCACGAAGATGAAGTTCAATTTGAATGCCTATTTTCAACACGTTGGATTTGAGCCTCCTCAACCACCAAGTCCATGAGCCTACACAATTGTACATCCAGGGAGTATCTCTTTTTTTCTTTATTAGTTATATATATATATATTTACTCTTTGCCTTTTGTCAAAACATTGAGGACAATGTTTTATTTAAGTGTGAGGGAAGTCTTTAGGATAGGAATTTAAATTTTTCATTTTGCATGTGATTTGTATGTTTTTAAATTGTTTAGGCTTTAGAATAGTGAATATGCTTTAAGATTTGACTAGTTGAGCATGAATAATGACATACATCGAGTAGTTGAATCAACAAGAGATAAGAACTTGATTTGATATTAAAAGTTGAGTGAAAAAGTGTGTGTGTGAATTCCTGATGAATTAATTTAACCTGTGAGCTTTTGAGCCAAAAAAAAGATTGAACCATTCATGTAGATAGGTATTTTATTTGCTGTGTGATATTCTTCCATGTGAATGTATCTTTAGAACTTACTTTGAACCATTTCAAGATCACATTGATATATGCATGTGTGAAAAGGATAAAGGCATTCTTTGATTCAGATTGGGCCTAAAAAGCCAACCCAAATTAATATCCTTTGTAAGCCCTTTAAGCTTTAGTGTCATTTTTCATGAAAAAAAACCGCATTACATGCCCAAAGCCTTAAATTGAATATATTCACCCAATTCTAAGAGTTAGTGGGGCATTTGAACAAAAATTAAGAAAAAGTTTTCTTTTTTTAAGGAAGAATGATATGAATTAAGTGTAGGGGTGTGTATACAGGCTTTGCTGTAAAAATTATTGATGAGTGAAAGATGGGGTTAAAAAAATGAAAAAAATGAAAAAAATAAAGAAAAATGAAAAAAAAAGACAAAACATATATGTGGGATAATATTATTAGTCTATGTTCTTGATATAGTGACGGAATGATTGAGAAGATTGTTGAGTGTTTGAGAATGGTGGAATGAATTGTAAGTTTCCATTGTTTAATTACTCCTTACAATGTTTGAATGCTCAACTAATTTCTTAAATTTTAACCTCATTATCCAATAAATTTCTCACCTTTAACCTTACCGCATTACAACCAAAAAGGTAAAGACCTTTTGATTTATGCATGCTATAATCTAAGTAGTGGTGATTTGGTATATTAGCAAGCATATGGTAGTGCATTTGCATGAGAAGAAATTGAGAGAAACATTTAAACCCCAAAACACATGAGTGAATGGAGTGATAACCGGGAGAAATTCATCAAAATTTTTGCACTTACTTTGGAATGATACTTTCATTATTAATTTTCGTTTATATTTTCTTGTGAGGTTTGGTTATGAGATACCATGTTGCTTGATTCTTGACTAGTCGAGTTTTAAGGTGTGTAGAGTCTTTTGATCTCATTTGAAATATTGAATGAAAAGTTTTTTGGTTGTTAGGTTGCTTGGTTATGTAGTTGCATGAGAATGAGCAAAAGGACAAGTATGGGGGAATTTGATAGTGAACATAAATGTTGGGATTTTAATTGTTAAATTCTTATATTTTCATAGTTTTTGAGCTATACCTAATGAAAATTACTTTTTTTTGTGTTTAAGGTGTAAAAAGGGCTTGGAAGAAAGAAAAAAAGGGCTTAAATGAGTTTATTGGAACAGCCCAAGAAGAGAAAAGAAAGAGCTGATGTGGACACTAAGTGGGCACACTTTACAGGCAGACAACTTAAATTAGAATTTTGATTTATTTAGGATTTTAATTGAGTAGAATCTGGAACTAATCAAAATTTAGGTAAATTTGAGAAAGTTATAAGGGATATAAAAAGGAAAGAAGGGAGAGAACGAAGAGAGACAGTTTTTCTAGGGTTTTTGACTTTTTTTTTTAGAGAAAGAACAAGAAGACAATGTGTGGCTAAATTCTTTTTAACTAGTCGAAGGTTTTATATCGAAGTTTAATTCTCTATAATTGTGAGATCTAATTTGTGTTTAATAATTATGATTGTCATTGTTGATTGAATGTTTGGTACCGCACTTGATTGATAGGATAATCTATATCTATTTAGAAAATCAAATCCGTAATTGTTTAATTATTCTAATAAAAGTGGCAACTAACTTGGTTAGGAAGAATTCGTAATCTAATTTGAATAAACCTGCACGTGAGTTTATTGGTTAGAATTAGTAATCCCCCCTCTCATTATTAATGCTATTGATATATTGAAACACTAAGATCATATCTAGGGTTTATGTAATCAATAAGAGAAATAATTAACAGTCGTACCTTGATTATCGAATAACTAAAGAGGGGTAGGGAGTTAGGTCGTACCAACACCCATAACCAATTTATTCTTGAATAATGAATATATCTTTGCATCCATGATCAGTTGTGAGAATAAAACTTGCGATTAGACCTTTGGCTAGTGTTTGTATGATATTGACATTTATTTCAGTTTAATTTGTCCTGCATTCTTAATAGATTTTTAGTTTATTTATTTTATTTAATTTTTGTTGACTTTATAAAATCTCCATTTTATTTTGTTGATTTTGAGAGGAAATAAGATCTTACCATTCCTTGTGAAGACGATCCTACTTATCACTATATACAAAAATCTTATCAGAGTAGGAAAATTATTTTTGTTGGATTCGACACCCACCACTTATGATATGTTTGGTTGAATGTAATGAGCATTTCATGCAACATATATTCCATTTATAATCGCTTGTTTGCATATGCAGTTGTTTGCTTTTTTTTTTCTAGGTGATTCAATGTTTAACCAATTCATAGCCTATTACTAGGAGGGCTTCAATAGCCATGTAGTGCCTTCCCCACTGAATAGCTATCCAGAGCCCTTTAATAATAGCATTTTTTTTACCAATTTCCAATGGCCTTTGCGTCTCTCCTATATCACTGCTTTTATTTCCTTTTTTATAATAAACTCAGACAATAAAAGCTTTCAAGAAATTGTGTTAAAGGTGAAATCCAAAATCCTTTGCCTTTATCTCAATATCTTCTTCATCTAAAACTTTTATAATTCTTTCAAAGTTTTATGTTTCTTTCTCTATTTAATTTTCTCCTTGTTGATTTTTTTTATGGAGATTTAAACTAAGGATATACCTTTGCTGTATGCCTAAAGATTTGTGGAATGAAAGGTTGGCTTCTTTAAAAGGCTTTAAAGAGAGAGACTTTCTCTCTCTAAAAGTTTCATTTAGGATTATGGGATTTGAAGGATCCAAATTTAGGGGAGGAAAAAGAGACAAACATGAGAAACATATAAGAAATTGAAGCACTCTGAAAGGTGCAAGACGACCAAAATGAGGTTGGAAGGTGTGGGTTAGTTTTGTAGATCTACAGTTTTCCAAAAATTTTTAGATAATACCAATTGGAAAATAAGAAAGATGAGATTTAGGGAAGCTTTAGGTAGCTTTTGATGAATTTCCTACAATAAATGGCAGTGCTCAATAATGGCATATGGCGATCAACAACCATATTTATCGCAGGGATCTAGGAAACTTTGGTGGTCTTACCTATGTTTTTCATTTTTGTTTGAATATGGTGATTGATGAATATAGAGAAATATTCTTTTTAAATAATATGTTAAGGAAGGACAAACCCATCCTCACATTCTAGGTATGTTCTCCATCTTTAAATAATATATTTTTAAATAAATTGGTATAATTTTGAATATAATTTTAAATGAAATTGTAAATAATATATGACTATATTTTAAAATAGTATTTTGAGAGAATATTCTAAAAATATAGTTAAAATAATATATTAATTTTTTAAATATATTTTATAATATTTTAAAAATATTTTAGTAGAGATTAAAAATAAATTTAAATTTTTATAAATAAAATAATATTACTTAATTTAAGGGTAAAAATATCTTTTTCTAGTTATTCTTTGCATATTCTTTAACATCATTTCAATCAATCAAACATCATAATACTATTCCTCTATTATTCTATTCAATGAACCAAACTACATAATATATATATATATTTCCTCTTTATTCTTTCTTTATTTAATTTATACTGAATAGCTATTTTATTTCTTTTTCTATTTCATTTAGCGAATCAAACATACCGTTAATGCATTATATTAAAAGATTCTGATTGATTTATATAATTTATAAAAAATACTTAGTTGAATTTATTTAAATAAGTTTTTAGCAAATATTTCAAAAATATATTTTAATAATTGTGATGATTAAAATTTATTCATTTTTTTTGAATTTAATTAAATGGTAATTATAATCAAACAAAAATTATAATCTTAACTTATTTTCATTTTTTATTAATTTCACCAATTTATTTGAGTATTATAGATAGGAGACTAGCAATGTCAAACTTTATTTTTTAAACTTAAAAGTTATATAATCTAAAATATATCTATATGTAGAGAATTCTTTGAAGTCGTTGTTGTTATATTTTTAAATAACCATAGTAAATGTTTTTTATTTACTAGCAATATGCCATACATGAATGCGTGTGGCAAGCAGTGAAAGACATGAATCATAACTAGACCTGTCAATTGGGCGGGTCGGGTTGGTTTCGAGTTGGGTAATTTTAGGTTGGGTCATTTTGGGTTCTAAAATTTTCAGGTCATTTCTAGGTTCAAGTCATTTCGAGTTCAGATTATTTCGGTTTTGGGTCATTCTGGGTTCGGGTCTTTCTAGATTCAGGTCATTCTGGGTTTCGGTCATTTTGAATTTGAGTCATTTCGGGTTCGGGTCATTTTGGTTTCGGGTCCTTTCCGGTATGGGTCAATCGGGTTTAAAGCTCGGGTTAATCGGGTTTGAGTCATTATGGATTCTAGTCAATCGGGTCTAACACTAAGGTTAAATTGGGTTTAAGTCATTTTAGGTTTGGATTTGAGTAATCAGGTTTAATAGTTGGATTCATCAAGCTTGGTCATATTGAGTTCGGGTTAATCAAGTTTGATATTATGTTTATACAAGTTTGGATCATTTGTGTTAATTTATTAATTTTAAAATCAAATCAGATCAAATTTAAATAAATTATTTACTTCAATGATATTCAATTAAAACTTTATTGAAATATAAAAATAAAAATATTTTTAATATATATAATTTTTAATTTTTAATAAAATAAATATATTTTTTATTCGATTTTTGGGTATTTGCATAATTAGATTATTTTTCAAATTCAAGTATCAATTTTACTTTAATAATTATTATCATTCAATAATTTTTTAATAAATATCATTATCAAAATTTGTGTTATCTATTTATTTAGTAAATATTGTTAACAAATTTTTTAACAAGCATTATTAACTAAAAGGCGGTAAAATAAAAGATCTTATTATGGCAAAATGAGGTTGTCACTTAATAAAATTTTAACCAAACTAATCCAAGACCCAATAAGCTAAATAAAAGTTAACCTATTATCCATACTCAATTTCCAACCCGATTAAACTTTAAAAAATCAATTAAAAAATAAAAACCCTCAAAAGCTAAATTGCCACAGCCCATCCCTGTCTTCAGTCTTTAAACTCGAAGCCACTGCCTCTCATCTCTATCTCCAGTCTCTCAAAATAGTGAAAAGATTGCTTGTTTTTGGTTTAAATTTAGTTTTCAAGCAAAACACCGTCTCAAGTTGTTGCTATAATTTTTTCTATTTATTTTTTATAATATCATATTATTTTTTGTTTGGGAATTTGGTTACTCAATTTGGGTTTTTTTTTTTTAAAATTTTGATTCCTTTACTGTTTTGTTTTATGGGTTTGCTTTTAACGAAGTTCTTTTTAGAATAGGTTGTATTTTAATTTTTTTAATTAATGGTTTATGAATTTGTAATGTGGTATTTGATCGGTGTCTATGGAGGCGATTGCTTCTTTTTAGTTAGATTCAAAGTGCTCAACCATCCATAAGAAAATATCCAAAGATCCAAGTTAAATTCTGTTTAGCATTATTTGTTATTTTTGAATGGCAGTCAGCTTCAACATTGTTCTAAGAAAAAAATACCTCATTCATTATGGTATAATTTTTGGATTTTACAAGTGGAATTTGCTAGACATAACATATCTTTTAGGTGGCAGTTTTTAATCTAAAGAATGAGTATATATGTATATATAACAACATGATTTCTCAAAAGTCTGATTTGAATTTGTGTAGTCATTTTATGGAACTCTTTTTTTTCTAAGTTCGAAATCTAATGAAATCTCTACCCACTTTTGCAATTTTACTGTATATGTCACCTTGAGATTTAGACCATGATCATCCATATCTCTAATTCTTCAAACTTTTATGAGTGCCATGATTTTAAGGCTGTTCAGACGCAAATGGCCATAGACACTAATGAATAAGCCTATTTTGGATTTTTTAATATATTTTTTTGTTATTTTATGCATATAAACAAAAATGTTAAAGAACCTGATGGAAATTCATTAAATTTTATTGAAAATTG
>JBBYHL010008983.1:0-12064 GCA_038381835.1 Adansonia madagascariensis
GATACATACACACTACATAAGGAGATACATCATACATGCTCTCTAGCTAAAAGGTTCCATTCCTTGCATGTAGCCTAAAAATCTTGTTGAGAGTAAGAGAACTTTTCTATAAGAATTGATTGGCTAGGAGGTGTAATGTAAATCAACGTCACTAATACCATTTTATTCTTTCATTAAAATGCCAAAATATGTGTCCCCTGCAAAACTTGCTTTTCCGACAAGTTAGAAGGAAAATACAAACACTTTAACATAGGAAAACATGAAGAAATTAAAAAATCGTACTTCAAAACTTTTTCTTTCTTCCCCGTAATAATTCGCGAAACACTATCAAAATTTATGCAAACTAGAAACTCCACCAACAAAATGTAAAAAGACACAATGAAAAACGAAAGATCTAAACTTTTAGAGCATAAACTAAATGTTTCAAAACAATCCTTTTTTTTTTAAAAAAAAAAATTCAGCTAACTAATTCCAGCATGCAAACGAACAAAAAAAACTAATAATAATAAGAACCCCACAGAACAATTTAAGAGGGGGAAGGAGATGAGATCAGGACCCTTCACCTAAAGTGGATGGCAGCCTCATAGCCAACATCAAGCACCTCTTTCCCATGGCCCCCACTATTTGATTCTAAACTAAATTTATTGCACAATTTCTCCATGGTTCTTTGTTAACGCCATTCTTGGTTTGAAATCATGGTCTGGCCCCGACATCTTCGATGTGGATGTAAAAAAGCTCTAAATGACAAAATTTAAGAAAAAAAAAATTGTAGTGAAAAAGATATTATTAAGAGCTTTTGAGTTTGTTGCCTGAAATTCAAGCTTCAGCCATTACTAGATTTGGCATATTAATTTTATTTTTCTAACTAGGTTTTTTTTAAATATTATTTTAAAATATCTTCATTTAATATATTGAAGATTTTTTTATTAAAAATATTTTTTTTATAGGATGAGGCTTGAAAAAAAATGGTCGTTTGAAAGTTTATTGGTAAGATTGCATGCAAATAGATTGAAGGGTAATTAAGGTCATAATTGATCTTTACTTTTTAAGTTGTTCTCAAAAATGTGTATATGAAGCAAATTTGATTCCCAATTTATTATAAATGAATATAATTGAGTTTTATAAAATTATAAATATAACTTTCACAGTTTCACGAATACATTCAAATTCATAAAGTTTATCGATTTTCTATTTGAAATTCTTAGATCAAAAGGCACTAATATTCTAGTAAATTGCAGACATGTGATTGCTTCAGTTATAGTGAAGTTAATGATGCAATTACAACCCATTAAAATTAAAAATAAATAAATAAATAAAAATTCACCCATGAAGCTGACCTTAGTGACAAAAACTTTAACAAATTAATTCCTTAAATGCTGGGATGGGAAGCATGAGCTTCACACTTCTTCCAAACATTGGATGCTTAAGCATTGTTTCTCAACTGAGGTAGATCGTTGTTCTTAAAAGGTTTGTTTTTATTAGTTTTTAAATCTTCTTTCTGAGGATTAAACTTTTAAATTAGAAATTTAAATCCCTTTTCCCTTTTGAAATATTTTGTAAATTTATTTTTGACGATTAAAATTAAAATATAATATCCTATAAACAAACCTAATTTAAGGCATAATTTTTGTTTATTTATAGTTATAAAATTACTTATCATCTTTTTAGACTAATTAAAAACATTGAACAATGCATGTAATACATGGATCATGTTGCAAGCATCGCCGTTTACAAAAATGCCATTGCCAGTTGGCGTAGTTAACTAAATTTAATTTCCACCTAATAAGGATTTTCTCTTACCATATATACTTTTATATTGGCTTGCAAATTAGGGATTTTTTGTTAGTATATAGGGAACCTTAAAACTAACGAAGGCTTTAAAGCATGTAGCAATATCACTTTTTTTAGGGTTTTATTTGCTCCCATCATTAATTAGGTATGCAAAAAGGGTTATCGACCTATAAATCTTGAGGATACAATGAAGCCTATGATTGACAATGTTTTGTATTGACGATATCAATTTACTATGCACTAAGTAGTGTATAGCAAAACTATCAAAATTCTATTTGTAATTTTCTATATAATTTTCTATCTATATCTTTCAAATAAGAAGGATTCTATTTATAGACAATTAAATGTCCTTTCATTCAGACATAACTACCCAAATACATGTCCATTTGAATAGTCACACTACTTGGTAAGTAACCAAGAGAAATAACTCTTAATTAAATAATTAAGAGATATTACTTTATGATTATTGAAGATATTAAAATGTTCCAACAATCCCCCACCATTTTTAAAATAATTCAAAATTTGATAATTTTGGAAATCTATTGCATAAATAAATGTGTCTTACGATTAAACTTTCACTTAGTGAAAACATGCTAAAGTTAACTAAAATTGTAGGGGTAGACTATGCTTTGAACCAACTATTCTATTTGGTTAACCGAACAGATCTCACACAAAGATTTTAACACCAGTCAATGCATAGTATCCAAGGATATTATTATGGCCATGTGTCTGTGTCCTCTTTTCATTAGTGCTGTTAGAGCTAAGCCCTTGAGCTTCTAGAAGCGGCTACACTTCACACTCAGTAGATCCCATCAAGAGTATTCTCGTAACTATAACACTCTAACATTTTTATTTTATGAGTCTATTAAGAGTATATTTACTCATCCTTCCCTTATCATTATGGGGACCTACAACTTTACCTGGGATGGTACATTATATAATATTTTAGTGCTAGCAGCTACATACAGATGATGTACTTTGTCTCATTAAACTCAAGACTTGACGTTATATCAAGCGTTGAGTCGAGTTTTCGTCATGGGTGACTTAATGTTATGAGCTTATACCTCATCTCCAAACTACCAACATAGCTATGTTAATTTTCTATACTACATGGTGAACTTTTATAAATACTTGTATCTTGAAGATTTACAAGATCAACACCCTCACCATATATGAATATCCATTCTTTCGCTAAAGAATGCTCCTTAATAATATTTCATCTATAAAGGATATCCTTCATACAAACACCAATTCTTTGTCTTATAATATTAATAGTGATCACTTATATATTTTTCTTCATTGTTACACATTTATTCATTTTCTTTATTTCTTAATTTCATTATCATCAAATGTATAAACCATACATCACATTATCCTTTTAAACCAAGTAATTTCTTATAATGAGGCATCAAATCCCTTGGTGAAATGAGACAATATTACTGCTATTTTCCTATAACTTTTTAGTATAGTCAATATATGACTTTAAACTTATTGTGTATATATACTTAAATTATATGACATTTTGTCAACAAACCATATATATACACAAGGGTGTTTCATAGCTTTAGTCAATATTACCAGACCATTATCGGACTTATCAAATGGCTATAAAATATGAACATGTATACACCCTCTATCATGGACATTATTAGTTAATTTTATAACTACAATCAAAACCATGTCCACCACCCTATGGGGTCTAATAGTATTCATATCACTATCTTAATCTTTTCATCTTTGAGTCAGGATTTTCCAAATATCTCAACTTTTGATGAGTATTTTCATATATCCCTTAAGCATGGCCACTTAGGATCATTATCAATATGGAAAGCATTACCCACTAGTTGAAAAAAGTCACCCTTTCTTTAGTTAAATATATATACTACGCTTTCCATATTTTCTTTACAAATCTTATATCATAATTCTGTAATTACTCCTTTAGAGATCACTTATCAATGCTATATATGATAGATATAAATTCATTTTTTATCATATTCATAAACTGACTATATATTTGTTCAAACTATATCAACTTCAATCATATGCTTTGCAGCATATCTTAATAAATCAAATAAGGCCAAATAAACATTACAATTATAATTTGATCTCAAAATCTTGGTGGCCAAATTAATGACTACTAGGTTACACATTCTTAATGAAATATTTTATTTCGGAATAATGATTTCATTATAAAAGCTTTTGGTTTCCCACTATTCTACTTTTGACTAGAAAAATTGATCATGCAAATCGTATACTATTTATTTCATGCATAGTCAAATCCATTTCTAAATTAATAATAAATTTTGTAATTATTCCACCCTTTAATTTCATAAAACCAGCATGAATCCATGTTGCAAATAATGAAATAGGTTAAATAATTCCAATATCATAATTTATTTAACCTATTTAACTTGGACTACAAAAATGTATAACCAAATATCAAACTTATTTTAGGTTTATAATTGCTTTAAACCTACCAAAATGATCCACCTTATATGTCCATTTATATAATAAACTTTCATTTAGTTTATTATATATATATATATATTATTCTTTTAAAGCCTTTTGACTAATGATTATTTTTAACTAACCACGATGATCCGCATCATATTTATAAATAATGTAAAATTTTGATCATAAAGATAATCTTATTTATAAAGATAGTTTTTTTAGTACAAATAAATAAATTACTGTAAATATTATTCATAATTTTGATGAGGTGTATGTATATTCCTCTAAAATGGTGCCCTATGCTTAGAGCAATGACTGGGACGTTAAATTCAAGTCCTGCTTGGCTCTCAACCTATTATATTTTTAAAACTACGTTCATTTATCTAAATCTCAACTCTCAACTATTTAATAACAGGGACTATGATCTTTATAAGTACATTACGCGTAGGTGCACCAAATGTATAAACCTTATTGAGGAATACAACAAATCATGTTTTCCACAAACAATAGATATAATTAATGTCACCTATGCACAATCACAAATCAAAACCAGAATTGAAAGGGCAAGCTTATATATAAAAGGCGCATACTTTGTATTTTCATATACATAATAAACCAATAGTTTATAATCATATAAATGGTAACTTTTGCTCACAATATTACAAGAAAAGTGCCATTAATTAATAATAATAATAATCATCATCATTTACGTATACATTTCAAAATAATACATACTAGGATCATATCATTATTTATTAAAGCAATCACTTATTACCCAATATATAAGTAACCTTACTTCTGATAAATCACGTGCCTGGATTGATTCATTCCTATAGCCCTTTGCATTGTCTTCCAATTCGAAATCAAGTCAAGGTTCAGAATTGCTACCATGCTTATCGGACCAGCAAATACAAGCATTGCCCATTAACTAATGGTTTTCTTTAGCTATTCAAGATATGATTGTTATAGATACAAAAAACAAAAAAATCATACTGATCATGAAAGCTTGTATGAAAACTATGTAAGAAATACGTGTTTATATATACACACACAAATGTCATATATGCGATGAATCTTATGTGACACTTTCAACCATAAAAAGTAGTGGTGGACTGGACAAAAAAAACCATTCACACTACCTTTTTTTTAAAATTTTAAAGTTCCATGCTTTTATAGCCAATAATTGCATAATCATATTCATAACGCAATTATCGAGACAATACTAACTATTTGCACAAGTTGAAGCATCGGGCTTGTATTAAAGTGCACTATGCAACACTTAATAATTTCTCTCTTTGCATAATCATTATATCTTTGTGTATTATTTTCACCTTCAATCAATTTTTTGTAAATTATTCGTATGTGGAGAACCGAAAACATGAGAACTTAAGGAAGGCTTCAAGGCATGTAGCAACATCACTTTTTTTAAGGTTTTATTTGCCCCACCATTAATAGGTATGCAAAAGAGTTATCCGTATATAAACTTTAAGGAGATAATAAAGCCCTATGATTGGTGGTATTTTGCATTGACAACATCAATTTACTATGCACTAAACAGTTTATAGCAAAACTATTAAAATTTTATTTGTAATTTTCTATCTATATCTTCCAAATAAGAAGGGTTCTATTTATAGACAATTAAATGTCTTTTTATTTGGACATAACTATCTAAATATATGTCTATTTAGATAATTACACTATTTGATAAATAACCAAAAGATATCACTATTAATTAAATAATTAAAAAATATTATTTTATGATTATTTAAGACATAACTTTTTATTATTTTAAAAATGTTCAAATATTTTTGTGGTGCCATCTATGAAGAGGAAGAGACAACACAACCCTAGGGTGCTAATGAGACATTATTAATTTATTACTCATCTCCACCAATAATAAAAATGCATGACGCATCACACTTGAATTAAAGAATGATTTAAAAAGAAAAGAAAAGAAAAGGGAAGCTAAGCTTTGGTCGGGATGGGAGAGTGCAAGTTGGGATTGTGTTGTCACGGCTTTTCACGGGTCACCGTGAGACCATTTTGGCTTTAGCCAGTACCCCCTGTCGCAGTGCCCAAACCCAACCCTACCTCAATTTTTTTTTTTTTATAAAGGGATTAATAAGTTTTAATTTTTTATTATTGAAATTAAAAGTTTAATATTTTATCAGCACGGTATGACTGTTGATCTCTCCCTCAAATTTACTTTGATAATTAGTGTGGCTTTTTATTAACATAAATATAAATTATTAAATATATACAAATTTTATGCAGTGTCATATTCTATATCAATGGACAGATTAGTCAGCATCCCCATTTCCAGATCTCACCTTTTAATCTTGTTATCGTTGTCTTTGCCTATTGATCTCTCCCTCAAATTTACTTTGAGAATTAGTGTGATTGTTTACTCTCACAGTTTATGTTTATGTTTTTTGTTTTTTTTTGTTTTTCTTTTTTGGGATATTTGTACGTTAGAAAAGCTTCACTATAACTAAAGAGGCAAAGAACTGAAATAAAATCATTGAACCTGGACAGTGGTAGTGGGTCTAGTTAGTTGCTTCTGCCCCTGCCTGTGCCTCAAATAAAGCAAATTTATGGTTTGGGGGATCCAAAGCCAGCTTTTTTTTTTTTTTTTGGCTAATATTTGGTGATTCCTCTGCCAACCATTTTCGAAATAATATATACTTCTAGTAATGTGTATGACCAATTATTGGCAGTGGCAATTTTCAACATAGGATGATTACTTAATATCTTTTAAAAAGACAAAGGCAAATTATAACTAGAATTTATTAAAAAAAAACTTATTAATTTGAGTGGTACTTTAAAATAAAATTTGAGTTAAACACAAAGATTGATGGAGAAAATGCCTTTTTTTTAAAAAAAAAATTATAAACAAAATTAAAACACTAACTAATGCTTTTGAAACCATGGGCTAACAAGATTTTTTTTTTACTTGTTTTGGTTTTACAATAGAAAATTATAACTCAAACTTATCAAACTTTGAGTTAAATCCTAGTAGTTAGTTATCATTTATCAATCAACAGCCAACTATCAAAATTTAAAAACTTTTTGGGTCAAAATCTGATGATCTGTTGTTTAAAAGGAAAATATGCTTTAAAAATTTATGAAAGGAAAAAAAAATTATCTCATTTTGTATAGCTTCAATTTAATGATTTTTTTTGTATGTATAGAAAGCCATATATGAGACTGTCGAAAGGGCAAAATGGTAGCTCTAGAATCTAGACAGAGTAATAATAGCAAAACTATAGCTAGGCAGAGAAGAGTAAATTAGAATCAGAACCGAATTAAATCAGAGCCAATTACTTTTATTTGAACATGAAATTTAGGGTTGTCTGACTATTGACATGGGAAAGGGATGGACCATGGATTCCGTGTCTCGATCATTTTTTTTTGCAATATTAAAAGCAATGTCCGGGTCGTCCATCACGTCACGTTTCTATTCCTTTAGTAACACTTTGCGTTTTAGCTATTTACATATATATATATATATATAATAATATGTATATGTACTGTATAAGTTAAAAAAAATGTGAGAATTGTTTAAAAAATTAACCAGATAGTTTGCGAAGGGGAAGTTGATATTTTTTAAATATGGAGATGTGTAAGTGATTTTAGTTTTTATTAAAATTTTAATTTTTTTTTTACTGGTTTCTCTTATGGTTAAAGCGAACACAAATCAATCATAGACTATGCGGTGAAAGAAATACTATTTTTTAAAACAGAAAGTTGCATTCTGATGAACAATAGGAAAACTCCAAACAACGTAGGTGATTGCCATAGAAATGGTGCACTTATCCACGCCAACGGGGGCCGCCAATTGGCAATGGACAATTCATTTTTCCTGGTCACTGAATCTTATCAAAGCTAGGCAGAACATGGCACAAACTCATTTGGCAAATGTCACATTCAGTGTTAAAAAAAAAATTAAATATATATGTATATATTCTGAAACAACAATGTCAAATCCATGCCAATAAGTACGAAAAAAAATTTTAATAATAAAAAAAAAGAAGGAAATGCTCGCAAACTGCTTATGCCTGAGCAACAGCACCAAACGAAAACTATGTTGCGTAAAAAAAAAAAAAAAACTCTTTGGGAGATTTTGACACAATCCTCTGTCGACGTTTAAAAGGAAAAAAAAAAGTGTCCAAAAACATGGAAGGATCAGCGGGTGGATCTGGTAGTCTTTGTCTCTTTCATAATGGTTTTTTTAACATCGATTTTGGCAACTACATTCATAATTCTATATTACAATTATGGATATATTCACAAGGTAGATAGATTGTTGTCGAATATTATAATTTGTATTAATATAAACCGTAGAAAAATAAGGATAGAATCTAACATATGTATATATGTATTGAACTACACAAAAGAAAAGAACAGAAAAAAATGGAAAGAAAGAAAGGAAGGAAAAATTTCGTTTGTATTTATGTTTATATAATTATTTAATATTTAAAATATTATAAATTTATATAATATTTTACGTATATATTTTGATTTATTTATATATTTATCGTATTCATATTATTTTTTATTTGTTTTAATTGTGTTTCTTACGTTTTGTTTGTGTTGTGTCTCTAGTCATCAAATATTTTACATTATTTATCATTATGCTTTAATTTAGATAAATATTTATTTGTTCATATTATGTCTTAATTTTTTATATATTTTACATATTTGTCAAGGTGATTCAATTTATAAAATTCTTGTTGTTAATGATTGTGTGCTTTTTTATGTTTAGAGTATTATAAATTTAAATTATACACGTGTCAAAATTAGTTATATATATATTTGACATATCCGTATATTTATATCGTATTTATATTATTTTCGTATTGCATTTTTAATTTTTATACCTACCTTGTTTTTATGCCATATTTTAATTTATCTCATATTTTACATAGTTTGGTATTGTGATTCAATTTAGATAAAATTAGTGTTTGTCTTATGTTTGTGTATTTATGTAGAAATTTTATGTATAGTTTTACATGATTCTATATTCATGTTATGTTCATATTATTTTTATGTTATATTTTAATTATTTTTTATATATGTTATGTTCATTGTTCATGTTATTTTTGGCAAGTTAAAATATTGAAATTTGTATGAATGTTTACATGTTAATTATTTGTTCATATATATTTTAACATGTTCATGTATTAGTATCATGTTTATGTTATTTTTTGTATTGTGTTCTTATTTTTTTTTATATATGTTGTATTTGTATCGTATCTCAGTTCATCTTATACTTTGCATAATTGATATTTGTGATGTAATTTAAAAAACAATTGTGTATTCCTACCATGATCGTGTCATACCTCATTTAATGAGATATTTTGCATATTTTTTTCAAAATGATTCAATTTAGTAAAAATTTATTTGTTCATGACATGCTTATATTTATGTTATTTTTTTAGTGTTCAAAAGTACTATAAATTTATATGATTTTTTATATGCCAATAATTAGTATTACATATATTTTGACATATTAATATATTTTTATCATATACTATTTTTATCATATACTTGCTATGTCTTAATTATTTTTTACATTTATATTATATTTTAATTCATATCATATTTTTTATAATCTATCATCATGATTCAACTTAAAGAAAAAATTATATGTTTATGTTATGTTCATGACATGTCTCTTCAACTACTTTAACTTGAATCATGTGGCAGCAATTTTCTAACGAAGGAGGTAATTATTACACTTTAGATTAGGGATAAACTCAAAACAATGGAAAGAACATGCGTGTTACATACTAACACTTCTAGTATTTGTTTATTTGGCAGAAAATGTCTTCTGAAAAATGATTTTTAAAGTTTGTTTTATTTATTTTGCAAAAAGTAAGTTGGTCAACCAAAAATTAATTTTAAAAAAAATATATATATGCTTTTGAAAAGTTATAACATATTTTTCGAAAAGATGAAGTAAAATAAGATTGATCAATCTGCTAACGTTCAGAGATTGATCCTTTTTGAAGTAAAGCAAGAAACTTCGATTTTTAAGCACGGGGATCGATTATTTTTATATCGATGCTTATTAAAAAAAGAGTCAAATAGTTATTAAAATATTTTATACAAATCATCATATCAGATCAGATTATAATTTTGATATTTTATAATTAGGGTTGACTCAGATTACTATTTATTTAATAAATTTATAATTTAAATTTAATTATAAAAAATATTAATATTAATATAAAATCATATTTTAATATTTTAGAGTAGTAATATAGGTTTTTGAATTGGTTTAATTCAAATTTAAATAAAAAAATTTTAAAAAATCTAAACCATAGCTATCTGGTCGACAAATGTCCTAATCCAAACAACAAAAAATATTAGTGTTTTTTAAAAAAAATATTTCACATAACAAACAAGGCAGTTAGGAAAATTGAGATAAGGATTTAGATGCTTTGCAGTAAGAAATTCCATTTGGATAAAGATAAGAAATTTTCCATTTTTGGGCCATAGTTTATATAGGCTTCCGAGCTAAGTTTTGAAAGAAAAAAAATTGATGATAACTCATGTCATATCTTCCCACTTACTTGCAATAATTCTATTCGCATTCTGCTTTTAAAGAAAAATAAATTCTCAGAATCTCCTCTTTTTTTCAAAGAAAGAATCAGCGACAGAATAAAATGCATGTGCATGGCAAAGTGTTGCTCACTTCTGTATGATCAAAGTCGTAGACCTTAAAATTAATTATCTAAATAAAACATTTTTTAAAAATATGAAATAGAAAGGAAAACGAGTCAAAACTAGTAAATTATTTGGACTTAGATTCAACTGAATTCAATTTATTTATTGTTGAATTGAGCTCAAGTTAATTGACTAATAAGTTGAATCTAATTTAAATTTTATAATACTTAACTCTTGATTAGATTCGCTCAAGGATTCTTATTGAATTTTTAATTTTTTTAAATATTATATATATAAAATATAAATATTAGAAAATTTTGAATTGATGAAAGCGGATATCGACGTATCATTGTATATTGTATTTCTAAATTATTGTTATAAATATTTTTGTTATTAATATAAATAATCTAATTTATAAATAAGAATACCCATTACATTCAAAATATTGAATTATTTTATTCTTTAAAATTCTAACTTTGAATATATTTTTTCAAAAGTCATGTTTTTAAATCCAAATTAAAAGTCTATTTTTTTTTTTTTGGTGATTTTGCAATGTGGAATTGTAATTGTGAGGCCAAATGATTATATTATTCTTGTTATTCTAATTTTTATTTTTATACATTTTTTTTAATATTTTAAGTCACCATAATATCTTTTTATAGTAATGATAGATACTTAAAGTTCTTGAATTATATTTTTCGCCGAACATTGACAACACAATTTTTTTTCAATCTAAGTTTCTTTCAGAGGTAATGCAAACTAATCTTATTTCAAAAAACACCAATTCAACTAGTGAATTGCTATTAATAGAATGACTGACAATGTTTAATGAGATTTGTGGGCAACAGAGTAATAAGTGATTGAAAAACCTGATGAAAAAGTGTAAATAGGAAAGTCTGGTACACTAGGACTGACGTTTGTTCTAAGCTTGCTAGCTTCAACGTTAAGGCAAAAATCTTACTGAGAGTAAGAGAACTTTTCTATAAGAATTGATTGGCTAGGAGATGTAAAGTAAATCGACATCACTAATTCCCTTTTATTCTTTCATTAAAAAGCCAAGAACTACAAGTATCTGCAACACTTGCTTGTCTGGTCGATTACATATTTTGCTCGGCTACATATTTCCACAATGAAATCGTCTAGGGAGAAC
>JBBYHL010009054.1:0-12912 GCA_038381835.1 Adansonia madagascariensis
TCAATCCTATATCTATCAGTTTTTACCAAGTTGATGGGTTATGTATTAGGTCAACGTGACAAGTTAGGCAAGAAGGAACAAGCATTTTACTACTTGAGCAAGAAGTTCACAAAATATAAAAAAAATTATTCATTTGTAGAGAAGCTATGTTGTGCTCTAACTTAGATGGCCTAGAGGTTAAGACAATACATGCTGTACCACATTACATGGCTAATCACTAAACTCCATCCTATTAAGTATTTATGGAAAACTCCCACCTTGTCAGGGAGGTTAGCTAGGTGCCAAGTCTTACTTTCCAAGTATGACATTATGTATGTAAATTAGAAAGCCATCAAGGGTAGCGCAATAACGGATTTCTTGGCAAGCTGGGCAATGGATGACTATCAGCCTTTAGACTTTGATTTTCCTAATGAAGATTTGATGTGCATATCTGAGGCAAAAAACATTGTTGAGTATGACTTATCCTAGAAAATGTACTTCGATGGAGCTTCAAATGCATTTGGGCATGAAATTAGGGTGATTCTTATCTCACTTGATGGAAACCACTACTCTTTCACTTCAAGGTTGAACTTTGATTGTACCAAGAATATAGCTGAATATGAGGCTTACGTCATAGGACTCCAAGCAGCTATTGAAAAGGGCATTCGAATGCTACATGTATTTAGAGATTCAGCCCTTGTCATTTACCAACTGAAAGAAGAATGGCAAATGCATGATGCTAAATTGATCAACTATGGTAATATGATTTCAGAACTTAGAAAAGAGTTTGATGATATTAGCTTTCAACATCTACCTCAAAAAGAGAACTAAGTTGTTGATGCCTTGGCCACCTTGTCATCCATGTTTAAAATGCTCAAAATCAATCGAGAATCGAATGTCACTTCTATTCAAATGAGTATCTATATAGCCCTGAAACATTGTTAAAATGTTGAAGAAAAAAATGACCTTACCATGGTATCATGACATCCCTCAGTACATCAAGGATCAACGATACCTAAAAGACGTCATCGAAACTGATAAGAGAACCATCCAATAATTAGCCACGAGCTTTATTTTGGATTATTGGATTTTGTACAAGAAAGGCTGGGATTAGGTGCTACTCTGATGCATGGATGGCTCGGAAGCCAAAAGAATACTTAAAGATGTTCATGAAGGAATTTGCGGTATGCATGCTCATAGACATCGAATGGCCAAACAAGTTATGAGATTAGGTTACTATTGGTTGACTCTTGAAAAAGACTGCATTGGCTATGCCAGAAAGTTCCACAAATACCGAATCTACGTTGACAAAATCCATGTCTCACCAACACCTCTACATGTTATGATAGCTCCATGGCCTTTTTCTATATGGGGCATGGACATGATCAGACCGATTACCCCTAAGGCTTTCAACGGGCATCGCTTCATTTTAGTTATTATTAATTATTTCACCAAATGGGTAGAGGTAACCTTTTATGCCGATGTCACCAGATCTGTTGTATACAAATTTATGAAATAGGACATCATTTATAGATATAGTCTTCCCAAACAAAACATTACTGATAATGCATGCAACCTAAAAAACAAAATGATGCAAGTAGTCTGCTCCCATACCGTTTGAAAATGAATGAGGCAATTGAAGCAATCAACAAGAATATTAAGAAGATAGTTGAAAAAGATGGCTAAGACCTATAAAGATTAGCATGAAAAGTTCTATTTTGCTTTACGAACTTCCACAGATGCTACCTCGTTCTCCTTGGCCTATAGCATGAAAGCTATTTTTCCTATCCAGGTTGGAATACCTTCACTCATAGTTTTAGTGGAATCGTAACTTGAAGAGGTAGAATGGGTTAAAAACTAATATGAGCAGCGCAATCTCATTAAAGAGAAAAAATTCAAAGCCATTTGTCATGGGTAAATGTATCAAAAGTGCATGATGAGAGCCCATGACAAAGAAGTTCATCGTAGTCAGTTCTTAAAAGGTGACTTGGTGCTTAAACAAATTCTCTTGATCTATAAAGATGATCGAGGAAAATGGACCCCAAATTGGGAAGGGTCATGCACGGTGAAATATGAATTTTTTTGAAGAGCCTTAATCTTAACTGAGATGGAAAGTAGCGAGCTACCCAAGCTTGTGAACACTGATTCTGTTAAAAAATACTATGCTTGAAAGGATTTTAGGATGAAAACTCAAAAAGGTATCCTATTTCTCTTTCTCTTTTCACTGTCTAGAAAGAGAAAAAAAAACCAATTTAAGTTGAAAACCCAAAAGGGCAGCTTAAGTGACCAGACCCATTTTCATGTCCAAACCATCACCAACCTAAAACTAATTTTCCTTGCATTCACAACTCTTATCAAGATGCCATATCATAACCTAATCCACCTTTTCTATACTAACCAACCCCATGAAATCTCATCCACGCTTGTACCTAAAAAATAGAAACTATCTAACTTTGAGGCCTCTATCACACCATGAGGCAATTTGAGGAATTTTTTTGTGGGTACGCCAACATCAAAAGGATTAATCACTTGAGAGAAATCTTCGAAAACATTCAGTGGAGAATTCATGTTATCAGTACCAAGGCCAATTGACCAAGAAAACCTCTCATATCTCTTCTGCATTTCAAAATCTTACAAAATCTTAAAAATCTGTCATAGCTTGTATCCTTTTTTTTGAATGAAATATAATTACTTGATTTACTGCAAAATCTTTTTGTAAACTTGCATTTCGTGTTGCATCATGTTTATCATTTAATTAATAATGCTTGATAAATGAACAAAACTAATAACAAGATTTCCTAGCATTACTTGGAAAGATAAAACTTTGTAGGATTTTTTGTTCCATGTTTAAAGACTAAAAACCAACTCTTGGGGCCACAATCAGTTTGACTTTGGGACCTTATATCTTGAAAATATGCTCAAAACCTCCTTTAGTAAACTTCAACCTAAAGACAAGGGGCTAAAGTTATTTTCAAACTATCATCCTCAATCAAGATTTAGAACAGTCCATCCAAACCACCAAAAACACCCCCTTTGAATCACAATGGATAGAAAGAACCCTATACTCGCTAAACTTAATGCAACAAAAGTCCTCGAATAAGTTGTCTAAGCTTAGGGCCATTTCTTTATAATCATGAACCTCTTATACCTTCGATAGATGGCCTTTACATTCAAAGCCTCTAAAAATCCAAAGTAAGATTGATAAAGCCTAGGGTAAAAAGCCACTTCATCAAACTTATAAAAAAGCAAATAGCCAAAAAAGGCTAAAATCGATCGCTAGATTAGGCTTTTAAAGTCATTACCCTTGCATCATTTACACAGGCAATTGCATCCCCATGCATTATGCAGCATTTAACATCCTACAGGTACCAGTTCCTATATATAGAAGTCATATTTGTAAAGAACCTAAGGTATAATTTCCTATTTTCAAAAACCTCAAAAGGCCTTAAGTAAATAACTTTAATCTTATGAGCTCATTGAAAATCATCCAAGAGAGATATCCAAACTCATTTTTTTCCAATCCTTAAAGAACAAGATACCTTTCTTACCTAGCACAAAGCTCGCACAAGCTTATGGTACTTTTTTACATTAGTCCATGAAGAGTTGGACGTATTTTCTTACCTACCACAAAGCCTATACAAGCTGGTGGCACTAGTTTGCCTTAGTCCATAAAGAGCTGGACGCCCTTTCTTACCTACCATAAAGCCCACACAAACTGGTGGCACTTGTTTACCGTAGTCCATGAAGAGCTGAATGCATTTTCTTACGTACAACAAAGCCTACACAAATTGGTGGCACCTCTCTACCTCAGTGTACTAAAAGTTGGATATTTATCGAGTCAAAGCCCACACAAGCTGGTGGCACCATGTTAACTTACATCAAAGCCTACATAAGCTAGTGGCATCTGTCTAGGGTTAAACCAAAAAAAGAAACCCAATAATGAGGCCAAACCCTACAAAACTCATTAAAATTTTTTTATGCAGATATATTCAACATATCTCGACATAATACTAAATAGCTCTTATTTTTCTGCAGGCATACAGAAGCATCATCCCACCCAAACAAAATATTGTCTATTAGTTTTTGTCCATTCCTAATACTTAGCAACAGCCAAAGAGGGCCAGTTGTAAACACCTTATTTTTTCTGGGCCAACTTTTGGCATCCTAGAACTTAATTGAAAGATGATAGAATTAGAAAATGAGAAATAAAATCTAGGGGTGACTGCCAGGTGCCAATCTCCAAACACTATTAGGTGACACAGTGCTAGGTTAAAAATTTTTTTATGAAGATCTAAAATGCCTATGGGTCATATTAAAGAAAAATGTAAAATGAAGCATCAAAGGCTATTTTTCATGGTGTCATTGGAATCATTTAAATGAGTATACGGATTAATTTCACACTGTTTATGGCCAAGTTGAGGTAAGTCAGGAAGTCGCAGGTACATGCAAGATATATTGGTGCATGAGCACTGATATGAGGCCTTTACATCACCAAAAACTTGAATTTTCACATGTAGTATCAATACAAGAGGGTTTGGTATTAATACTTGAGGTGGGGTATAAATACCTCGCATATTTGTATTTATACAGGCCTTGGCAGTAACTAAAGTTGTGATTTTGACAAAATGTATCAATACACAAGCATAAGTATTGATACAAATCCATGGAGTATTGATATAGGCCTCTGAGTCTTGAGACTGGAAACAATTTTTTTTGCTCTTAGTACTGATACACACCTCATTATATAGATACTCATGGGGGAAAATTGCCTTGTGTATCAATACAACATGTTTTGTATCGATATACCAATGTAATTTTGCCTCATTCAAACCATTTTTTAGCCTTCAAAAGTCTGATTCAAACATGCTTCCTTGCACCAAGAAACCATCATAAAACATTGCAAACCTCGATTTTGGTCCTATGATCAAATTTAAACCAATTTTAAGAGCCCAAATAGCCAATGACAAGGGTCATTTTCATAAAATATATGGTTGTAAGAAGCCATGGCAGGCATATCTCCAACTGCAGGCTATCATAGCCTTTTTGCCTTCCTGCTCAACATGGTAGAACCAATAAGAAAAAAATTAGATGAGCATAGTAGCTGGAGATGTCCCCTGGTGCAGAAAGGAAAGATAAAAAAATGCCCTTACTTTGTCTCCTCAGAGCATTGGCTGAGCATTGAATAAAAAAATACTTCCAACCATTCTCAAAAAAGACTTCTAGCTATTTCCAAGAAAAATCTCTCCTATAATTCCCAAAAAAAAGAAAACACACTCTAGCAATCTCTAGTCCCAAAAGAAACTCTCCCAAAAAACATTATTTCATTGCCTTGCACCCTCAACCTTCTTCCATTCCTATAACTCCCCCAAACCACCGCTGGAAAACCTCTAAAAACTTAACCTTTCATGCACTTTTACCATTAAAACACTCCACCAGCCACCCTATTACTAGAAAGCATCTTCCTTTCATCCTTTTCTTGCAAATAATATAAAAAAGGGAAGAAATTAAGCGTAAAGTCACTACTTTATGAAAGGAGAAGAAGTTCAAGCTTTTTTGCTATATTTTCTACCTTTTTCCATACATTTTCTATTTTTATCATCTAAAACATTTTAGTGAACCTTTCATGCTGACATGATCATCCTAAGACTCCTATGCATTATTGTTGGCATGCTTGTAGTAGCCTTAGGATCTTGAGTACCCTATTGATACCTTGATGCTATTTGGATATACAAATATGCCATGCTTCATCTTCATCATTATCATAGTCTCAGTTCATGCATTTCTTGCCATATTTCTTTTATATTCATAAATTCATCTCATATTTAAATGTTCACCTTAACATGCCTCATGTATGTTCATGCATTTTCTTGTATTTTAAGGAGTCTCGTGACATAAAAATGCTGTCTTGACAACTCCAGCATGCATTCTTATGTTTAAATATGTTTATATCATTTACATGCACATTATTGCCCACTTCTTCTATTTTTATCACCCATTTCCATATCAAAATGTCATGTTTGTTTGTTTGCATGTTTAGTCCCTGTTAATCTTTGTGTGTGTTGTATTTTGTTCATGATATCCTTGTCAAAAATGCTTACGTTTCCTAAAAACCTAATTTTCATAAAAATCCCCAAGTTAAGTTCATGCTACCTTCAATAGATGAAGAATAGCATGGATTTAATGTTTTCATAAAATTGGTCTTTCAATCTTAGGACAAATCAAACATTTCAGCTCTGGATTTATGGTAAAATAGGTTCAAAGATGCTATTTTTCAAAAAAAATGATCCTTCTTTGGTTGTTAAAGTATTAAGCCTTGATCTTGAGTCTAATATCCCCTCTAGTAACACAGTCAACAGGTTATTTCATCATCTCAAACTACTCCAGGATTATGGAATGAACTTGTGATGCCCATCTTACTTTTTGTCATAGATGTTCGGACATCCTAGACCTGAGCCTATCTTTGAAAAATACCCTGAAAATATCAAATAGCCCTCTATTTTGCTCTCACAGCATTATAGTCTAAGTTTAGAAAATCATTTTTGAACCATGAAATATTTTCCTTGATTTTTCTAATATTTTTGTTAAAGGGCATTGATGTATCTTTCCAAAGGTGTCTTGTTCATCCTCGGACCATTTCGAGTGACGAAGTTATAATTTTTTAAACCTTTTCTATTTGAGACCCCTCGAATCAACATGCGATATTCTGTTTGGGCCATTTTGGCCTATCAAATGATTTTCCTAAAATCTTTAAATATTTTTCATAAAAAGTTTACAAAATTCTCTTTTTGGAAGGTATTGTTCACAATTGAACAATCTCGGATAAGCCCAAAGTTTAGTATGTCTTTTCCCCTATACATGCTGCTAGTGTCATGACAGGCTTAACTTCAAAAATTAATTTTGCTTAAAAAGTGATTTTGTAGGATTTTTTGAAATATTTTTACATTAAACCTTATCGAGTCATCTTTCTAATGGTACCTTATTCACTACTTAAAGCCTTTAGACAAATCCAAAATAAATTCGGGAAGAAATGTGACATAATGTTGTCCCCAATTTTTAACTTAATTTTTGAATCTCTTTTTATCAAAAGATTCAAACATCTCAATTGGTTCCCCCATAACACAAGCCCTTTAGACTCGAATCAAGGCTAAAATACAAAAAAAATGATTTCATATTAGATTTCTCTCTCCACTATATTAAAATTTTCACTAGTGGAGATATTCTAAATCATTGCTCTAAAGGGATACTTTAACCCCATTTTTAACTCAAAACATAAATTTCCCTTTCAGATCCACCTTCAAGATTCTTAATCCTTATCTAAAATCATCAAAATTTTCATCTTTGGGGATACTCTAACCCTGCTATTCGAAAGGGATACTCCAACCTTGTTTTATATTAAAAATTTAAATTTTCTCCTTGGTCCTAAATATTTTCCTAACTTTATCTTTGGGGATACTCCAACCCCATCTCTCTGGGGGGATATTTCAGTCGCGCTTTTACCTAAAAAAATATAAAAATTTTTTTCTTTTGGATGCCTTGGTTGTTTTGATCAAATCTTTTTGTCTCGTAAATTACCATCGAATCCAAGCCTGTCTCTAAATTGTCATCTAGCTTATTCTTCAATGATCGAAGATAATTATGAGACACATTCCGATTGTCTCTGCTTTTTATGCTTTTTGTTTATGATTGTTTGTTTATGCTATTATTATATCTTTTTCGCCTTACTAACGTATTTTCTTTTTGTAGTTATTATCGTGCATTCATATTTAAAATTCGTTTTCCAATAAAATTTACAAGGTGATATTTCATGTTGGTATCTCTCCAGTGCCTAATACGGAGTATCCAAATTTTTAAAACTTAATCCGGACATTATTTGCATAAAAACTTTCTATATTCCTCACACCTCTGAAGCGCATAGGTGATTTAATTTTCTTAAAAAAAGGATCTACAGTTTACCAAACTTCATGCATTAAAAGGAATTATATCTAAATAATGACCAAATGGAATTGATTAAGCTGAAGCCAAAGCGAGATGTAGTTAGTAGGTACCAATTTCAAGCGTCGTGGGGCTATTAATCTTTCCTCGTGCATAACCAACTCCCAAACGCAACCAATGAATTTTGGACTTTGTAGACCTTTAAATCGATGTTTCAAGTTTTTTAACTCAAAATATTGTTTTCAATAGGCATCCGATCCTGCCTAGCCTGAAATAATTGGTGGCGACTCCAAGATTATGGCCATTTTATGGTGGTTATCTGAGACTAGTTAAATGAGCGATTCACTCGATGGTCTTTCTTCTCTTCATATTACTATGCCTAATCCAAATCCCGATCAAGGGATAACTCAAAGGCTCAACCATGACCAACCATCATTTATTTTTAAGTCAAGTGCGCTAAGCCCTTCGGATCATCTGAAGTTCTAAAGTTAGGCAAGTGGTG
Organism: Adansonia madagascariensis; assembly: GCA_038381835.1. Lineage (NCBI taxonomy): Eukaryota > Viridiplantae > Streptophyta > Magnoliopsida > Malvales > Malvaceae > Adansonia > Adansonia madagascariensis. Next base: position 8,414 of record JBBYHL010009054.1, read on the forward strand.
ATAGAGACTAACAAGGATTTAATGTTTTATTAGATTGGTCCTTTAATCTTAGGGACAAATCAAACTTTTTAGGTCTAGATTCATGGTTGAATAAACTCTAAAAATATTTTTTTTAAAATGCCCTTTTTTTGTTAAAATATTAAGCTTTGATCTTAAGTCTAATACCCTTATTTGTGGCATGGTCAATAGGTTGTTTAATCGTCCTAAACTACTTCAAGATTATGGATTGGACTCTCCATGTCACCCATTCTTTTCAATCATCAACATTTGGACGTCTTTGGCTTGAGTTTAGTGTTAAAAAAACTTGAAATACTAAAAAACACCTTTGTTTTGCTCTAGTAGCTCTATGCCCACCACTTAAAAATCATTTTTGATACCAAACACATTTTTTTCTAGAATTGTTTGATATTTTTCCTTAAAATAAAATTGAATTACCTTTCTAACAGTGTCTTCTTTGTACCCAGACTATTCTGAATAATGGAGTTATGATTTTTTGAACTGTCGCTATTTAAAACCCTTTAAACTAGTAAACTGCAATTTGTTTGGGTTATTTTGGCCCACTAGATGATTTTTTTTAAAATTTTCAAATATTTTTCATAGAAAGTTTATGAAATTCCCTTTTCGAAAAGATCCCATTTGTGATTTAATAGCACCAGATGAGTTTGGGATGATTTTCCAAAGTCTATTATACCTTTCACTCATACATGCTGCCAATGTCAAAACCAAACCCAATTTCAAAAATTAATTCTGCCTAGAAAACAACTTTCTAGGATTTTTCGAATATTTTTATATCACACCTTATTGAGTTAGCTTTCCAACAACACCTAGTCCACCTCTTAATACCTCCAAATTTACCCAGAATAATTTGGGAAGGGAGATAGTGTAATGTTATCCCTTATTTTTGCAATTAAAATGAACCAATTTCTTGAATCACTATTATCGAGGTGTTCGAACATCTTGAAGTGCACCAGATTGAGTCCCCATGGAGTCATGTAACATAACACCAGCCCTCTAGGCTCGGATCAAGGCTAAAACAAAAAATGATTTTATTCAAACTCTTAAGTTCTATTTTTAAAATATATTTCTTATCTAAAATATTCCATTGCTCTATAAACAACAAAATTTTCATCAATTCCTACTCTCTGAAGAGGTACTTTAACCCCGCTCTTTACCTTAAGTCCAAATTTTCTCTCTTCTAGATTTTTTTGGAATTCCTAATCAGAACCTTTTTTAAACATCAAAATTTTCACTTTTAGGGATACTCAAACCCTGCTTTTCGAGGGGATGCTTTGATTAAATTTACTCTCTCCAAACTTTCTAAAAGGCCTTTCGATCAAAACCTTCTTTTGAGCACATCCAAAACCATTATTACTAGGAATACTACAACCTTACTTTTTAAGGGGATACTCCAACCCTGCTTTTTAAATTTCACCTGAAATCCAAATTCTTTCCTAGATCCTCGGGTTTACTGATCAAAACCACTTTTCTCTATCCTTCAGTTGCCATCTAATCCAAACACATCTTAGAGTTGTTCATTCCAGTTATTCCTCAATAATTGAGGACAATTATAAGATACATTTGGATCATCCCTTTTCTTTTATGTTTTTGTGTGTTTATTTTATACAACATTATTATATTCTTTTTCAACTAACATGTTTCCCTTTATAATGACCATCATGTATTCGTATTTTCAAAATTATTTTAAAATTACAAGGCAACATTCTGCACTGATATCTCTCCAGTGCCTAACATGAATATCTAAATTTTCAAAATTTAATCTAGAGATTATTTTCATAAAAAATTCCTATGTTCCTTATGCCTCTTAGGTACGAAGGTGATCTAAATTTTTTCTCAAAACCCGAATCTATAATTTGCACAAAAAAATTCTTGCATTAAAAAGGATTATTTCAAAATAATGATAAAGTGAAACCGACTAAATTAAAACTGACGTGAGATATGGTTAGTGGGTACCGATTTTGGGTGTCGCAGGGGTGCTAATACTTCCCCACGCGTAACCAGCTCTCGAACCCAATTGATGAATCTTTGGACTTTATGGATCTCAAAATCGATGTTTCAAGTGTTGTGACTCCAAATATTGTTTTTAATAGGCATCTGATCATGCCTAGACCAAATGATCGGTGGTGACTCCAAATTTATGGTAACCTTATGGTAGCCTTTTAAGACAAGTCAAGTGAGCGATTTGCTCGATGGTCTTTCTTCCTTTCATATTATGATACCTAATTCAAATCTCGATCAATGGATAAACCAAAGGCTCTAATCAACACCACATAAAATATTTTTTAAGTTATGCATACTTTCTTCGAGTCACGAAAAAAAGGGTACGAAACGTGACACCTTTCATGTCAAATGCTCATATCTCATTATTACTCACTATGAAAGGATACAAGTGCATTGGTTCAAGTCCTATCCACAAATCTAAAGTTTCTCAAGAATAAGGTTAAGTTTTCTTATAGGTGGAGGGAAATTTTGATTTCATCCAAATCTAGATAAGCTTTTAATTACCTTTAGTATATTGGTTGTGCATTGACAACTCTATAAAATAAACTTATTTAGTCTCATTATGCATATTAAATCAGCTAAGCCTTAGAGATTTTTATTTAAATTTTATTTATATTTAAGTTTTTAATTTACTATTATTTTCTTTAGATTTTATTTATTTTTAATAGTTTTTAATTTAGTTTTATTTACATTTTTTATATTTTAATTTCTTAGTCATTTAAATGCTTTTTATATTTTTGCAAGTCAAAACCTGAAAGATATTTTCAAAAGTGCAGCAACTTAATCAAGAAGTAAAGTGGATCGAAACAAGCAAAGTGATTAAGTTTAGCAATTTTCAAAAATAATATGTTCAAGCTACATGGAGACCGAGTTTTTACCTTTAAGATTTTGCTTATATATAGGACTCTAAAGATTAGAATGAAAGAAAATCCTTAAATAATTTATAGCTATTATTTTTCTAAAGAAGATAAAAGCCATCAAGATTTGAAAATAGGAGAAGGATTGAAGAAGTTGAAGAACAAGACCTGATAAATCCTAGTTTTCTATCTCCTTTAATATTTTTATCTTTATTGTCATTTTTATGATAGTGAAACTTCAATGTTTTATGTTTTATTTAATCAATATGAGCTAAATTTATTTTTCTAGGGTTACAATGAAACTTAACATGTAGTTTGGATTATTTTATTCTCTTTTCTTAATTTAGTGATATTCAAGCTGTTTGTTCAATTTCGTTCTTAATGCTTTTAGTTGATTGGCCTTGAATTAGATTGATTTGGTAACCTTAATGAAAATGGAAAAGGGAATTTTGTGTTTAGACTTGGATTAGATGACATATGTTTCATTTGCATTATTAGAATGAATTTATATGCATGTTAGATAGGAATATATGGGCATGCCATATATAAACAAATTAGAGTCTGAGCTGAATGAATTTCTTTTAATTCAATTCGCATAGGAATATAGTAAATTGATTAAGAAAAATATTTTTATAAGATTATCGAAAGAGACTTATAAATAAATTAGAATTCTAGGTTAAAAACTCATTATCATTAGTGTTAAGAGGGTAAAACAAATTCAAATGAAGTATTGAGGGAAATTATAATTCTAAGTCTTTCTCATTGATCAAGTAAAACTTATTTAAATTACTTTGCTATTTAGTTAAATTTAATTTGGTTAATTTTAGCTTAATTTTAATTAGTGATCTTTTAATTATTTATTTGAATAAGATTAAATTGTTTTAATTTTAGTACTTAGCAAATTTAGTAACATTCCTCGTGAAAACGATACTCTATTCATTACTATATTTTTTTGTTTATAATACGTGCACTTGTGTGGTGAAAATTTGACAACACGCATGTCAGTGTAGAAGGATAATTTTGACCAATTAAATTTTATCTCTATTTAAATTAAATTAATTAAGAAATATATAAAAAGTGGGATTCTTTTAGAGTTCTATCAAAAAGTAACCAAATTCTTTAAGAATCACTTTTTATCTATAATTAAATTAAAATAATTAAGAGATAAACTAATAAATTTTATCTCTAATTAAATTAAATTAATTGCTAATAAATGAAAAATGTTATCTCTAATTAAATTAAGTTAATTAAAAGATAAATAAAGTAATTTTATTTTTAATTAAATTAAATTAAATTAATTAAGAGATAAAATAAAAAAGATTAATTCTTTAAAAAAGCTATATTGTCTAAGAAATGTCTTTCACCTGGTACTATGAAAACGGACTTTCTATAAGCCATTCAATACATCAATTCCACAATTTATAAGCTTGAAGAGATAAGCAGATTTTTGAAGACCTAAATTCTTTCTAAAGTCTTAAGAAGATTTCTTTCAAACATTGAAGAAATTGCAAAACAATTAATAAATTTTATCTCTAATTAAATTAAATTAATTGCTAATAAATGAAAAATGTTATCTCTAATTAAATTAAGTTAATTAAAAGATAAATTAAGCAATTTTATTTT
>JBBYHL010009054.1:13012-36612 GCA_038381835.1 Adansonia madagascariensis
TTAAATTAAATTAATTAAGAGATAAAATAAGAAAGATCAATTCTTTAAAGAAACTATACTGTCTAAGAAATGTCTTTCACCTGGTACTGTGAAAACGGACTTTCTATAAGCCATTTAATACATCAATTCCATAATTTATAAGCCTAAAGAGATGAAGCAGATTTTTGAAGACCTAAATTCTTTCTAAAGTCTTAAGAAGATTTCTCTCAATTACTGAAGAAATTTAAAAAAATACTACTCTTATTCTTAAGAATTCTCAAGAAGCTACACTCTAATCTTAATTTATTGATAGAAGAAAAGACACTTTTGTTTTTTAAGACCAAGTCTAAAAAAACCTTTGAAGTGAACCCTATTGATTCAAGATCAACTCTGATGAATCTAAGTTTTTGTTGAAGAAATGAATTAAAGGATTTCTTTATTATGTAAAGCAAAACTAGAGTTAAAACATGAGAAATTACTTAATGAAAACCATATGAAAACTAAGAAATTCAACATAAAACATTTAGAAAACAAGTTTTCTTGATGGAAATTTGATTTTAAAGAAACTTTTAACAAAAATCATCAAAGAAAATTAAATAAAAGATTTAGAGATCATAGCTCAAGATTTATCCATAAACATGGTTTTTACTCCTTTAGCTTAAATCATCACCTAAGCATGGCTTAGTATCCTCAAGCTCACATAAGATGAAGAGAAAAATGAACAAAAACAAAATATAAAACCACTTTGAGACCAACTTTTCAGACTCTTCTTTGTCTTCTTTTTTTTTTCTTTCGTTTTTCTTTTTTTTTTCTCTTTTTTTCTTTTCTTGTTTTTCTTAGTTAAGAATTAGCTCCCTCTTTTATTTTAGACATCCAAGGTGATTAAAAACCCACTTTGGCTGATTAAATCTTATCCTTAAGCACTACTACCGATTTCTTAACAACACATCCATGCTTGCTCGCAAGTAATCCCTCTACACTACTAGATGGTCTGATCAAGTGCTGAAATCCTCCTAAATAGGGCATGGTTTTAGTTGAATTTGGTGGATAAACTTTGCTGCATGCCTTTAAGAAAAAAGCCTAACTGTAAGTAGCTATATCTTGGTTCCTGCAAAAAAGAGCTTTTAACTCTAACCCAAGTTAGCCCTATTGAAATTTAGTTGAAACTAAACTCGAAATAGTCAGGAAAAAACTAAACTAGATGCCATTTGGTTCCAAAGTAAACTTAAAGCATTTATCTCACTTATCCCAGACTCATTTAAGCTTTAATGGCTTAAGCTATGATCATAATAATTGAGATATGAACCTTAATATATCAGAGCAGACAAATTTAGAATCATCGTAGAGCCCCAGTTGGTCAGACAAATTGCTCATTTGAACCTCCCGTACTGAAATAGGATAGTGACTAGGTTAAAGAGTCACCATCAATCTATTTTGGCTATAGGTGTGATCAGTCACCTATTAAAACCATTCACTAAAGAGTGACAATATTTAAGGGGAACAATTTTATGATATGCATATACCAGAGATCTATAAAGATATATTAGGGAGTTGGTTACACCATAAGAAAGGACTTGATCGCTTTCTTGATGCCCAATACATAGTACCAACTAACCAAACATATTTGAATTTGTTTTTCCTTGATTTTAATCATATATGTTCAATCATAATCCCCTTTTATTTCATCCAAAATAAAACAAATATCAACACAAAATGTATTCCGAAACTCTCATCGGGACAAGCTCGAATTTACAATTGATTCGAAGTAAAAATCATTTAAAAAGGAAAAATCCTATAAAACAACTTGACTTTAAGGATACTCACTAATTGATTCCATTTTTAGTATTTTTTATCAATTCAACTCTATTTAAAAGAAATCAAAAAAATAATACACTTAGACTAAATCAAGAAAATCATAATTTTAAAAACAATATTAAAAAACAACTTTATTTAATCCAACTTGGAAGCTTTAGCGTGAATCATTAGGGACTTTCTATAGGATACACCTAAACTATTGACTTCTAGAATCAATTCCAAGGTATCTTAGTACCTCAAAATAATGAACACTAAACCTTAGAAAACTAAAACAATAAATAGATTTGAACTTTTAAGCTCTCCAAATTTATTTTGGATTGTTCATATCACATAAAATCACCACCCTATATTCTATAACTATAGACTCACTATACTTTAACTTAAAAATATTCAAAAATACTAAAAAATCATTTTGGTTGTCATGTAATCTTTTTAATTGGACACTACTGCATTGCACCATATGTTCGACCAGCCTTTTTTTTTAGATTTTCTTCTTGATTCATTCGAAATACCCATCAGACGAGCCACACATGCTTGGAAAAGCTTATTCATTCTATTTTTATCTGAAAATATGGAAAGATTCATAAAAATGATTATCCTCATAAAACAGTTCATGATATTGATCAAGTGTTGAAATAGAGCCATTAGAATAACTCATGTTCTAGGATTTTACTATATTCATCCGATCATGAAATCAAATGTTTCAATAGCCTATGATACAACCTAATCAATAAGGATTATGGGAAAGATACTAACAAAAATTAATAAGACCTTTTCTGTGAGACTACTATTCTAGACTGCAATAGTAGCTCTAATTCAACTTATGATCACAAAGTTTTTTGTCACATTTTTAAAACATGTTTTTAGACATTCGAACGTCTAGCAGCGAGAGCAAATGGACTCTAAAAATGTTATATACTTTGGAATTATGCAAATGTCTCTGATTTTATCACTTTTATTCAATATTATTTATGCTAGCAAGTGAATGGCACACCAATGCCACACACCTAAGTGTTGAAACCGACAATTAAGGTGACATGAAAAAATGCAATTTACTCACCTAAATAACACCTAACGATTTACATTAAAACTTTCCAAGTTTGGACTCAAACAAACATATTTAAATGCTTAAAAATATTTTTATTTTGCTCAAATCAGCTTAATTCAAGCTATTTTATTTAATATCCCTAAGTTATTCATTAAAAAGTTTATTCAATAAAACCAAACTTTGATTCACCGATTGATTAAGTGAACTAAAACTTGCCCTTAAGGGATCTTTTTATGAAAACAAGGTTTTCACACAACTTAAACACATTATCATGGATTTAATCAAACACATAGAATACTAACCTAAGGTTCTAACAACTAATCATCAACAGAATATTCCAAACACAAAATTTAACATTGTCATCTTCCTAAGCTGATCATGCTCATCTAGTCATCAATTCTCATCAAATTCTTTTCATTTAACAATCAAGCACAAGAAAGCAAGCTTGGATTCAAATCAATAACATGCTTAACAATCAAGAGATGCTTTTCACAATTTAAGCTCATAAATTGAACAAGAAAGCTTATGAATTCATTCAATTAAGCAAAAATTTCAACTTATCCAAGTTCAACTCAACTTAATTCATCTAGGTTTCATCAATTAAGCATCAATTATGTCCAGCCCACTCAAATTCACCTAGAATCCACCATGGTTGAACCTAACTAAAGATTTCCTAGCTTGTTCAAATGGTTTACCTAGTTTAAAAATTTAGAATTTCATCATTTTGCATTAGATTCAAGTTCTAATCAACTAGGTTTTAGCTCAAATTAGCAAGATCATATATGATTAAATCAATTAAACTCAAGTTCTTATGAATCTAAACTAGCCGAACTTGTCTCTTTCCTTTTCCTTTCATTTAAACACTACATTGAACTAGAGAGACAAGATTTCATCATTAAATTTTTAAAATTTCTAATCAATATCATCAAATCGTAGCTCAATTGAACTTAAATCATCAAATTCCTAAGAAACTAAGTTGGCCAAAACCTAGATCAAGAAATTTCAACTTGTTTAATATAGGTTTAATTCTCTAAAAGTGATTTTAAGTTATATTTCAACAATTAATCATGGAATCATGCTTAAAATAACAAAGAAAAAAGTAAATCATAGCTTAAACCAAATAAACTCAATAGATCATGAAATTACAAAGCATTCAAATAAGAAAGAACATGGAATACATATAGCCAAACCATATTCAAGTACATATAAGCATGAATTAATCATCAAAACGTGCTAATTAACTTAAAGAGAAAAGTAAAAGATTATACCTACTTAAAGCTTACTTCCTTTCTAAAGATAATATGAGCTCGAGAAAGAAGGAAAATTCTTAGATTTTTTATAGCTTGTTAAATAATTACAAGTTATGAAATCATGGCTAATCACCTTTATTTAAGTTGGTGATTTAAGCTTTAATCACCCTAGGGTGATCTTAGCTTAATCATTAACCATCTATCTAATTTTAGGGGAAACTACATTATTGCCATTAATGAAAGATGAACAAAATATGCATATTAAACACTTTTTAAATTTTGGCCAAACTTGATTTTTATACTAATCTATGTATAACCTTTTGTTTAATTCAATTGGTCATGATTTTTTTATATAAAAATTCAATTGAATGTTCCATCATGTAGTAAAAATGTGTCATAATGACTTTTTGTAGAAAAATCTGAAATTTTCTATCCCAAATCTCTCATATTAAGCCTTGCAAATTCTCAGCTTTTTAACTTCCTAAGTCTATGTCTTTTCATGACCTTGTCCTAATTATACCTTTTTAACCTAAGGTCCCTGTTCAATTTCATTTTAGTGTAATCAATTTCAAAATTTGAGCTGTAAAACTCTTTCAATTTTAAAATCTAGCTATAGGCTAAAAAGTTTACTTTTTATAGTTGACTTTGCCTACTGTTGACTTTTGCCACTATGCTAACTATTGATTTGAACTTCTAAAACAAGTCTTGTTTTCACTTAAATCACCTTAATAATCACTATAATCACCTTAAGAGACATTTGTTAGTTAACGTTTAACATTCTTGGATTTTCAAGACCCAAATCTCAATATTTTGAAATCCAGTATTAACCTCATAAGTCAGACAATTAAGCTTATATGCCTTATTATATTAAACTAAACTTATCAAACTGAAACCTCAATTAGACCTTTCTATCATCTATAACTCATCCAAGTAGATCTAGAATTAGAAAAATCTATGTGACCTTAAAACCAAGAAAAAGTTAATTAGGGGCCCAAAAAAATTTGTGTCTACAGCTGACTTTCTTTGGCTGTTGTAAGAACTTAAGAACAAGGTAAAGGTTAAATAGACGCGATTTTGTCTAGGACCTAATAAGCCCTCTATAGGAAGTTTTTTTCTTCTACACATGCAATACCTAACTAACTAACTAAAACTAACCCTATGTGTACTGACCCTATTGGTTTTTTATTTAACGAATGAAACTAGTTTTGGATAATGCCAACCTAATTGGTTTTCTACTTAACCAACTAAATTGGGCCTTAACGCTTTTTATCTATAGGGCACATCCCTTGACAAGGTGCCAACCTCGTTGATTTTCCATTTAAACAAATAAATTAGGCTGGACTCCTTCAATCTAGAGGGCATATGCTCCCTACAAGGTGTCAACATCATTAATTTTCCACTTAACCAACTAAACTGGGCTTTTTCTTTATGGGCTAAATTTGTTAGGCTTACAACATGGCTAACTGCATTAGGATTTTCCTCTTCTATGGGGCCAATTTCATTGGTTTTCTACCTAGTTAGCTATATTGGGCTTTTCTTTCTTTATAGGCCAACTTTATTGGGCTGGCATATAGCCAGTTACATTGGGCTTATCTTTTTCTTGTGAGCTAACTTGACTAGGTTTACACATGGCTAGCTATGTTGGGCTTATCCTCTTAATAGGCCAACTTCATTGGTTTTCTACCCAACCAATTAAATAGGGCTTTTCTTTTTTTCTCTCTGTGTACTAACTATATTAGATTTAATTCATTAGGGAAGGAATAGTATTACTACAATATCATCTGCTGGTAACACCATTATGGATATATTTTTTTTTGAGCAAATTTTTGTACTGTAATATGAATGCATATGCATGATTCTTATTTTCATGTTGATATGCAATCACCATACAAGATTCATCTTAATGTCATAACAACTCTTTTCTTTAGCAAAAAACTTGTCATAACAACTCTGTTTTCATCTCTTTCACATCATCATGGCTTTTATTACCATTTTTCTCTTTCATTCTAATCTTTCATTGCTCTAAAACACTTGATGCCCTTTCCTTTCAACTAGGTAATATCTTTTAAGCTCTATCACCATTCATAAATATCACAGCCTTCACTGCTATTTCTTCCCTTTTATTCTTTTGCTTTTTTTCTTTTTAAAGCATTTATCATGAAATCCTTTCACTAAAGTAATCTCACACCCTAGATCACCAAAACTTGGAACGGATACCACTTTCAATCATAAGGTATTCATAAGAAAACATCCTAAAAAATCAAAATCTAACCAAGAGAAAGCCAATAGTAAAAATAACTTAGATAAAACCAAGACCTAGAAAACAACTTTGAGCAAAACTAAGGCTTTAACAAATGACCTCGAGTGAAGCCAAGATTGAATCCGACAACCTTGGGTGAAGCTAAGGCTAAAAGATAAATTAAATGAAACTAAAACTTAAAGAAACAACCCAAATGAAACTAGCCCTAAGACAACTTAGATGAAACTGAGGTTCAAAGAAATGGCTCAGATGAAACTGACCTATTAGTAATTTGGATAAAACTAAGGTTTAAATAAACAACCCAAATAAACCAGCTTAAAGACTACCTTATATTAACAACACCAATGCTTCACAGTACAAATGTAATAATCATAATGAGTGCAAATACTTCATGAAATAATGTGAATGCAATACTCATCAATGATGCAACCATCTAATGCCCTTGAAAGTATACATCAATAAGTACCCTTAAAATATGCTATCAATGAATAATGCCCCTTATGCACATGTAAAGGGTAATGACATTTGCAAAGCTCAAAAATCTAATTGATTTCTCTCTTAAAATGTGATGAAATGAATATTACAAATGTTATGCAATGCCACAAACCCTATCATGTGATATAGTGTGTGGTATGCAAGGAATGTCATTCGATGCCATCACCTTAAGCTAAAACTTCTTTAATCAAGCTTACTATCTCATCTTTTCCAACCTTTTTTCTATTCATGGTTCTAAAATAGTTGAGATTCTCTATCAACTCTAACTAGTCAATATTTCCTTAGAATCTTTTCTCTTCATTCTATGATCTAAACCATCAATATTCATCTCTTTGTTTTGCCCCAAAATATCAACACTTTTGAGTGTACTGGAGTTTGAATTAACTTTTCGTATCAACTTTTTTTCTAAAAATGCACCTTAAGCTCCTCACACTAAAAAATATGTCATTCCTTTTCAAATTATCACTAATTTCCTCAATGATTTCCCCATTTTAACAAAAAATCCTTGCCTCAGCTTTTCCCTTTCTTGTCTTCTCTTTTAAGAAACAAGACTCTTAATAGGCTTTTGTCTTCATTTAAGAGAGCCTTTGCCTCTAATTATGACATCCTTTTCTTAAAGCAAACACTTTTTTGAAAAATGTGTTTGCTTAAAAATGTTTCTTTAAAGGAAACTGAGTTTTAAAAACATTACCCCCAAAGCACATAATATTCATGTGTCTAAAAGACTAATAATCCACTACTAAGAAATCTTAAATCAAAATTTATTTTTTTGCAAATTTAGTCAAAGAGTTTTGCATAAGAAAACTTTAATTAGTTCAAAAGTTTCATAAAAATGAAATATTTGCCTTACTATCCTAAGCTCTTGAATAGATCAACCTTTACAAAACATGGATTCCTTAGAAATTAAACAATATCAATATTCTCATAAGTATCCCTCTATCAATAACCTAATTAACGCTAAGATTAGTCATGATAAGGTCAAGGTTATGAAATCAATTTAGAAAAGGTAAAAAGAGATAACTTTTCAAGTCAATCCCTTCAAATGATAGCCAACACCTTAGGATAATTAGGGATTTTTATGTGTCCTTAGGTTTCTTAATTCTTGACAAAATCTCAATAATCCCATGAGTGACATAAAAAATTCTCCTATTTTTTTTAAACTACCCATTTTTGGGTTTTCACCCTAGAACTCAGTTCCTTCTTTTTTTCATTTTTTTCTTTATTTCGTTATGTTTTTAAAAATACTCAAAATCTGTCCAAAAGATAATTTCTCGAAGAATAGGCTCATTAGCTCAAATAGGCATGCCTAATTGAAATGTACTTTTCTAGATATGTAATGTAGCCCATAATTCAGGATTAAAAAAGAAAAGGGATATATAGGCCTAAATCAAGTGTTAAGGGGTGAAAAGATCAAGGATTATTTCTTCTTATGAAGGCTTTTATCCCTTTTACCTTTTTTGGACCATACTTTATTTCCTCATCTATTTCTCTTTTCATTTTTCTTTTGTTTACTTCTTTTAAGCATTTGCTTTCACATTCAATTTTTCTTTTAAGCATTTGCTTTCGCATTCAATTTTTCTTTTTCTTTTATTTTTTTGATTTTTTTGATTTTTTTCTTTTTATGTTGGAAATCCTATATTTCAAAGACTTGGTCCATTTTGACTTTGCCTAATTTCTTGGGCCTTTTGCAAAATTATAGAATGGGATGTTCACCCTTACATTTTTTAAAGAGATTTTCTCTTCCTATACTCTATAGTGTGAAGGGTGATCTTTGATCAGGGTTCATAGAAAGATTAGGTTCAAAATGGTTAAGCAAAGGAAATAATTTCTATACTTGAGAAAGGATAGTGAAAGTTGGCTATATGTCATCTCAAGCACAACTACATGAGTTGAAATGTCATTCTTCGAAAAATAACTTTTAGACAGCCCTAAGCATCCTAATCACATGATGTTGTAAACTATTTTCATTTTTCTTCTTTTTTTTAATTTCTTTCATTTTTTCATCTTCCCAAAAGGTCATGCATCAACTCTTCTTTTTTGTCCACATTAATGGACATGTCCCTTTTTGGTTAATTACTAATGAGGTTAGGGAATACCAAGATCAAAGTATACCTGTGGCATCCTATGTTCAACTAATAGGAAGTTTCTGTCTTTGCGTAATTTGAAAATAATATAGTTTAAAAGGGTAAAACCTTGATGTTGGGCTATTGAAAGTGGTATAAAAGAAACAAGCCATAAAAGGTTGTGTTATTTACCCTTCACACCCCAAGATGCAAACTAGCTTTCAACAATAATGACAAGAGGTTCACATTTCAAAGGTTGGAAAGAAAGGTAAATATTAGCACAATTTTAGCCTAAGTTACCATAGTTTTAGGGCTTTTACTAGAATATCTAATCCACTTGATTTTGAAAGGAATCCATAAATCTAAAAATATGTTCTATCAATCCTAACCTAGGTTGAGGCTTTTACCCAATTGGTTATTTCAGAGCAATCATAATTTGTGAAATTTGAAATCAATTCCCTTAAGTTATGAGTCTTTTAAGCAATCACAATGGTCATGAAATGGTCTAGAAAATCAATGTTAGGGTATAGGTTCATTCCTAATAGTAAACATCAATATTCTTTAGATTTTTTTATTATTATGCTTTCTTAAAAATTATCTTTTTAGAAAACATTTTGTCATTTTAACCAAAATCTCTAAATTATACCCACCTTAATTTATGCTACCAAACATTTCAACTAATGCATGCTTTTAAAAAATGCCAATCTAGAAACAAAGATCTCTATTACAAGGTACGATTACTAGGAATGCCTTTAGCGATATCTTTTACCTTCATACTTATAAAAATTTCCTCCCAACAAACCCTTGAGTCCAAAGCATCAGTGTTCAAGCTTATTCTTTCCTACAACAATCAACAAGCTCTTTAAACCTTGAAAGATTAGGATTAAATGTAGCTTGAACTCTATCCTTGAATGCCATGCAATTTTCTATAAAGTGCCCTTCTATTCCTTGGTGGTACTTGCAAGTAACATTGGGATAATACCAACTCCGATAAGGAGGCCTTCTATGCCTTATAGGATAGGGGAAACCGGTTGATTCTAGACAAGCAATGGAAAAAGCCTTATATGGGATATCGATAAAGAATGATACACCTTAACCTTCTTTCTCTTACATTTTTAGAATAACTTGAACTAGTCTTCAAGCTATTACATACATCAATGAATCAAGGTGAACTAGCTTATGCGAATGGTCTTGGGTCATAAAGATGGACTTGCTGAGACCAGTGATGAGCAAAAGGTTAAGAATAAGGTGAAACATTGAAGGTATCTTTTTACTCCATACAAAATCCTAATATTTCCTCACTTTTAGCAACTGAGGTTGGCATGTATTCATTGAAAGCAACTTTTTTTGTCCCTAATACTGTATCAGTATTCATAATCCTCTCACTTTTTATTCCTTACTCATTTTTCTCACAACAAAGATTATACCCCACACTCTAAAGAGCCATTCTCGATTAGTCTATCATAAAATATAGATGGGAGGTTATCTATAAAATAAGCATTCAACTCCCTATTAGTGAGGGGTTGGACTTGTGAAGCTACACTTCTCCATCTACAAGCATAACCCTCATAACTCTCATTTGGATTTTTTCTCATATTTTGAATAGTCCACCGATTTAGAATGAATTCCAGCATATGCTTTTATTGCTCCGAAAAAGCTCTAGACAAATCTCTCTAAATGCATACATAGCCTTTTTCTAATTAAAAATACCATTTAGATGCTGCAACTAGTAAAAATTTCTTGAAAGACATAAATGAGCAACTTTTCATTACTTACATACTCAACCATCTTATAGCAATAAGCAATCAAGTAAGCTCTTAGGCACTTGATCCATCATACTTTTCAAACTTTGAAATCTTGAATCTAGGTGGAATGACCAATTCAAGGACTAATAAGAGTTCTTTTGCATATACTTTTTTTTTAGTCTCAAGGGCTCAGATCCTTTCTTTATACATTTTGTACACCCTAAAATCATGGCACTCTCTAACGATTTGCTTTTAATGACCTTAAACTCAGGGTATCAACAGGATTTGAAAGGCATCCTCCTTGATTTTGAGTTAATTACAAAAACCCTAGGTTAGTAGCTTGCTTTTGTGTAGGTAATCTATTTGCAACATCCTTTCTTTTCCCCATTTCCTGAATCAGTATTTGCAATAATTATCTTATCTAGTTTTGAACTCTGTTTAACTCACCCAACCAAGCATTCTAATTTTCTTCCATCTCAAAAGTTCTCCACCTTATCTTGCTTTTAGAAAGAAAAACAACTTGAATCAATCTCTTTCAATAACCATAAGACTCACTAATACTTATCTTAAGAATTTTAGCAAGACCCTCTCTCATTCATGAACATTTGGGGATATGCTATGCATGCTTGAATGTATGGGATATAATTATCAGAAATGACAATATATGACATGATGAATGAGATTTTGGTGCAAACATATAGGAAACCATTATGGAGACAACTAAAAATCTGCATTATTCAAAAACATCTTTTGATCCTTACATTTTTATCATTTGTTAATGTTTAAAATATATAAAAGCCCATACTTACAAGAATACAAATATAACTAGAATTGGCAATACAAACATTTTAGCAGTATAAAATTCTAATAGTCTAGGAGTTTTCAAAACACTATCTTTGGATTTTAACATCTATTTCCTGTAGCAATTGGATATTTTCCCTTCAAAGCTCAACAATCCTACCCTGACAAGATTCTTTACTTCATATTTCAGATGAAGACAATTTCAGTTGAGTGACCCTGACCACCAGAATTATAATCACACCATTCATTAGCATTATACAAGTTTCGGTATGAGGGTTTCATTGATTTTGCTAGTATAGGTACTAAAAGATTACTTTGAACAAGTCGAGGAAATAGCTTGGTGTATATAATGGAAGTTAAGTGGATCCAATGCTTTTTTTCCCTTATTTTCCTAGCTTCCTAGAGAAAGACTATTTAGAAGTATGATGAAGAGAGCAAAGGATTTCCTTGTGACCCTGTTTAATTTATGTTTCAACTTATAACAGCCTTTTATTTACAAGAATTTGTACCATGTTCTTAAATTCCATGCAGCCCTCAATGGAATGCCTCCGAGTTCCATAATGATATTCACATCTTACGTCTAGACTATACCAATCAAGATAAGATGGGCTATGAGGTACTATGAATGCATATGTAACTAGATGATTTTAGATTAGCATAAGGAAAATTTTCTTATAATTGATTAGAAGGGGTCTCAATTTCTTAAAAAACCTTTGAATTATAATCTATCTAGAAGCCAAATCTTTTAATGAGTGTTGGAACATTAATGGAAAAGGTTGATTGTAAAGATGATTTGATAATAGAATATGGTTTCTTTCAAACATCGACCTTATCTTCTTTATTAAATTTTATTACCCCTATTTCTACAAGGTGTTGTACCTTCCATTTTAAAGCCCCATAATCATTCATGGAATGCCTTGTACTCTTTACATTATAACCACAAGCGACACCCATCTTGACACCTTTTTGATAAGGCATTACTATATGCTCTAATAGTATTGGCAGAACTAGCTGATCCCCAATAAAGTGAGGAAGTAATTTGGTGTATGATACTGGGATTGTAGCCATAAAGGTTCTATCCCTACTTCTTTGTTGCCATTCTTAAGACTAGAATCAATAAACAGATTGTATAGTAGATGCAAAAAAATTCAAGTTCAAAGACAAACCCAACCATGATGGTGACTTAGGTCACAAAAATTCATTTCGAGCCTTAGAATAAATGTAGGATTGGAATGTTTAGCATAACCATTTTAGAAAAGAAGTAACCCAAAGGTTTATGTTGAGTCATCCATTCTTCGAGTTTAACCATCTCTATAGACTGGTTATGAGTTTGATCCCCATTCAAACCTTCCTCATTAGGCCATTGACAATTACTCAGAGCAGTAAAACCTATCAGATATGAAGTATGATGTTCTTTAACATTCAAATTCGATAGAGATGATGAAGACTCTTTAAAAATCTACCATTTAGCTTCTTAAAAATCCTTGACCATTTTTCTCAACTTGAATAATTTCATCCTCATTTCTCGAATATCGTGCTCAAATTCCTCCTAGATACTTTCTAAAGCACTAATCCTATACTTCAATTGGTTCCCCATATTTTTCCCTTTCATATTTTTAACAAATCGGTTTAGCTTTATGTCATGATCCATGCCATTGAAAGAAGCATATAGGATGCAACATGAAATTCATCTATATGTACTATGCTCTAGATGACATGCATGTGATGTCAAATCAAAGAGACAAAGTCACTGATTAGTCATATAAAAAAATAATTCATATAATCCAAATGGTCTAGAAAATTTTGCTCCCTGACTTTGCAACCTCTTAGAATTGAAAGGGACACTTTAATTTGGCATTAAGGTACGTACCTTATAACTGGACTCTAAAAGACTAACCCCATCGATACATGATCTTAGTTTAGGGCACAATTCCATTTAAGACACTTTTTTTCAAAACTAAGCTATCATGATACTTCTAGTGTCACATTAGCCATTAATCTGATAGCATAACAATGCATTTAAACGTTCTCAACATTATAACATTCATGATGTAAAACTTCAAGGTGTCAATCCACCTCAGCTTAATTTTTTTCTGGACATGTTTTAGCCATTAACCTAATAGCCTAATAGGACAATAAATATCCTGAGTGATGAAGTTCGTTCAAAAACCATGTGAGATCTAGACTCAAAAAATAAAGTGAGAAAAGGTTAAAAGTGTTTCCCTATTATACCTAAACTTTGAGTTCTTTTAAACTTTTAGGTATAGTTAACTAAGTTTGTCTCCTATGGCTTATGTTAAAGTCAACCTCTAGCACACGTGGTCCGCAAATTGTTTCTTCTACCTAAGAAGGACAACCAAGGCATCCTGGATGTAGTTTGATCATAGGATTGGTAGAAAGAGTTCGATCTGGGTGAGAATCCTACTTATGTTCATGCAGATAAAGCACATAAAGAAAAGCAATAAATCTTGAGGGCTTTGGCTGAGCACATGGATCGTTAATCATGCGATCAGTTAATAACCCCATATATCCTAATCTTATATCTCTCTCCACATGATACTCAGTAGATAGTCTAATGCATACGCTAGTGTAATTTGTGCTAGGAAAGTCCAAACTTGGATCTCACTTCATCATCCAAGTATATATATCAATCATATTGCTTTTTTTTATAAGCAAGCTCTGCATCAAATTTTTTTAGGCACTGCAACGTGGTTACTGCATATAGCAATATCATAATAATCAATCAATCAAACAATCACAGCAACAAATATTGAAAGGATTCTAATTGAACACCAACTAAAACCAAGAAAAATCAAAACTCAGATGATGTGCGACTAGTCTAAGGCTTGACTTCCTAATGTCCCTAGTGGAGTCACCAAAACGCTATCATAATATTTCAAAAATATGAACCTTAATATATCAAAGCAGACAATACTTCGAATAGAGTCCCAACCAATCAAATGAATTGCTTATCTAAACCTCCCATATCCAAATATAAGAGTGACTGGGTTAAAGAGTCGCCACCATCTATTTTGGTTATAAGTATGATCAGTCATCTATTAAAACCATGCACTAAAGAGTTATGAAACTTTGAAGGAACAATTTTATGATCTATGTATACTAGAGATCTATAAAGTTGAGCTTGGGAGTTAGTTACACTATAATAAAGTTGGTGATGCCCAATACTTGGTACCAACTAACCACACGTATTCGAATTTGTCTTTCCTCAGTTTCAATTATATATGTTCAATCATAATCCCCTTTTATTTCATCCAAAATCAAACAAATACCAACATAAAATGTATCCTGAAACTCTTATTGAGACAAGCTTGAATTTACAATTGATTCAGAGCAAAAATCATTTAAAAGGAAAAATTCTACAAAAATGCTTCACTCCAAGAATACTCACTAACTGCTCCATTTTTAGTAGTTTTTGTTTTATCAATTTGACTCCATTTAAAAGAAATCACAAAAATAGTACACTTAGATTAAATTGAGAAAATCATAATTTTGAAAACAATATTAAAAATCAACTTTATTTAATCCAACTTGGAAGCTTTAGTGTAAGTCACTAAAGACCTTAAATATAAACCTAGACCTATTAACACACTAAACATGATTTCCAAAATCAATTCCAAGGCATCTGAATACCTCAGAATAGTGAACACCAAACTTGAAAAGAATTGAAACTGTGGATAGATTTAAACTTCCAAGCTCTCCAAATTTATTTTAAATTATTTCTATCATATAAAATCACCAAACTATATAACTATTGACTCACTATACTTCAATTAAAAGTATTCAAAAAATGCTTGAAAATCATCTTGGCTATCATGTAAATTTTTTACTTAGACACTATTGCATTGTATAATATGTCTGACTAGACTACCTTCCAGATTTTCTTCCCGATTCATCCAAAATACTTACTGGATGAGTCATACACGCTTGGAAAGCCTATCCATTCTACTTTTATCTGAAAAATATGATAAAAATTCATAAAAATGATTATCCCTATCAAAAATATTTTGTAATACTAATCAGGTGCTAAAACAAAGCCATGCAAACAACTAATGTTTCAAGATTTTACTATATTCATCCAATCGCGAAATTAAATGTTTCAGTAGCCTATGGCATAGGCTAATCAATAAAGATTATGGGAAAAACACTAACAAAAATTAGTAAGGCTTGTAACATAATCAAAATATATATATTCTATGAGACTATTGTGCTGGACTGGAATGTTAGTTTTGATTCAACTTGTGATCACAAAGCCTTTTGTCATATTTTTAAAACATAGTTTAGTACGTTCGAATGTCTAGCAATAAGACCAAATAGACTCTAAAAATGTTATTATAAGGAATGAACAAATATTCCTAAGTACCAAAACCTAAAAACATATTTTTTAGCATCATAATTATGCTTTGGAGTCATGTGAATGTCTCTGATTCTATCACTTTTATTCATTATTATTTATGCTTAGCAAGTGAATGGCAGACGAATACCACACACTTAAGTATTGAAACTAACAACCAAGATGACACCAAACAATGCAATTTGACTCACCTAAATAATACCTAATGACTCACACTAAGGCTTTCCAAGTTTAGACTCAAACAAGAAATTTAAACTCTTAAAAATATTTTTATTTTGCTCTAAATCAGCTTAATTCAAGCTAATTTATTTAATATCCCTAAGTTAATCATTAAAGAGCTTATTATAAACAAAACTAAACTTTGATTTACCAATGGATTAAGTAAACCAAAGCTTTCCCTTAGGGATATTTTTATGAAAATAGGGTTTCCACATAACCTAAACATAATTCAAGTTCATTAATTAAACAAGTAAGCTTATGAATTCATTCAATTAAGTTTAAATTTCAGCTTAGCCAAGTTCAACTAAACTTCATTCATCTAGTTTTCATCAATTGAGCATTAATTATGTCAAGCCCACTCAAGTTCACTTAGAATCCACCATGGCTAAACCTAACTAAGCATTTCCTACCTTGTTCAAAGGGTATCCCTAGTCCAAGAACTTACAATTTCATCACTTTGCATTAGATTCAAGTTCTAATCAACTAGGTTTTAGCTCAATTTAGCAAGATCGTATACAATTAAATTAATTAAGCTCAAGTTCTTATGAATATAAACTAGTCAAACTTGTTTCTCTACTTTTTCTCTCTTTCAAACACTACATTGAAATAAAAAGACATGATTTCATCATTGAAACTTTAAAATTCAGCTCAATATCATCAAATCCTAGCTCAATTGAACTTAAGTCATCAAATTTCTAAGAAACTATGTTGGTTGAAACATAGATTAAGAAATTCCAACTTGTTCGAATCTAGGTTTAATCCTCTAAACATGATTTCAAGTTAAATTTCAAAATTAATCATGTAATCATGCTTCAAATAACCAAAAAAAAGGTAAATCATAGCTCAAACCAAATGAACTTAATAGATCATGAAATTGTAATGCATTTGAACAAGAAAGAACATGGAATACTTATTGTCGAACCATATTTAAGTACATTTAAGTATGAATAAATCATCAAAGCATGCTAATCAACCTGAACTTAAAGTGAAAAGTAAGAGATTATACCTACTCCAAGCTTGCTTCTCTGTTAAAGAAGATGAAAGCTTGAGACAAAAAGAAAATTCTAGATTTTCTAAAGCTTGCTAAGTAATCAAAAGTTATGAAATCATGTCTAATCACCCCTATTTATAGGCCTCCAAGTTGGTGATTTAAGCTTTAATCACCCTAGGGTGATCTTAGCTTAATCACTAACCATCTAATAATTTTAGTGGAAAATACATTATTGCCCTTAATGAAAGATGAGCAAACTATGCATATTATACACATGTTGAATTTAGGTAAACTTGATTTTTATACTAATATATGTAGAACTTTTTATTACATTCAATTGATCAAGATTTGTCTATGTAAAAGTGTAATTAAATGTTCTATCCTATAGAAAAAAATCCCCTAACAAATTTCTCCAAAAAAATCTAAAATTTTTTATCCCAAACTCCTCAAATTGAGCCTTTAGAATTCTTGGCTTTCTAAATTCCTAAAGTCCTTTCATGGCCCAGTCCTAATTACACCTTATTGACCTAAAGCCCATGCTCAATTTTATTTTGGTGTAATCAATTTCAAAATCCAAGTTGTAAAACTATTCCAATTTTAAATCAACTATAGGCTAAAAAGTAGACTTTTTATAATTGACTTTGCCAATAGTTGACTTTTGCCACTATGTTGATTTTTTATTTGAACTTTTAAAACAAGTCTTGTTTTTAAATAAGTGACATCAATAATCACTCTAATCATTTTAAGAGACATATATCAGTTAACTTTTTATATTCTCAGATTTTTGGGACCTAGGTCTCAGTTTTTCAAAATCTGGCACTAACCTCTCAAATCAAACAACTAAGCTCAGATGACTTATTACATTACACTAAACTGGCCTATAGTAAACTTTTGCCACTATGTTGATTTTTGATTTGAACTTTTAAAACATGTCCTGTTTTCAAATAAGTGACATCAATAATTACTTTAATCATTTTAATAGACATATATCAGTTAACTTTTACATTCTCAGCTTTTTAGGACCTAGGTCTCAATTTTTTAAAATCTAGCACTGACCTCTTAAATCAAACAACTAAGCTCAAATGACTTTACATTACACTAAACTCATCAGAATAAACCAAAACCTCAATTAGACCTTTCTATCATCTATAACTCATCTTGGAAGATCCAAAGCTAGAAAAATATATATGATCCTAAAACTGGGAAAAAGTCAATTAGGGGCCCAAACAAAATGGGGTGTCTAAAACTATATGGATAATTCTTATGCTAATGTTTTAATGTGTAAATGTTGGTCAAGGACTTTTTTCATGGTTATGAGGTAATTCAAGGCCATTAAGAAGGTGAAATTTAACAAATATTAGGTGAAAAATGCCATATACTATTGATACAATTGCTTTATAGAAGCAAAAAGCCTAAAAATCCTATCATTGTGTTTATACAAAACACATTGTATCGATAAAATGGGCAATTGTATCAATATAATATGCCTTGTATCGATACAATTGATACCTTTAGGCTTGAAATGATCAAAACCTGATGATGTATCAATACATTAATGAGATGAATTTATACATCCTTATGAATTAAAAAAAAAACATTTTTTACATTCTAAAGGTTTCCAACTAATTTGATTTGGTCCCTAGGTATTTCCAATCTTTCTTTTTTTGGCTTGGTGCCTTTCTACCTAATATCTGCGACATGATAACTGGTAGTCGCTCTTTTGTTTTTATTATTTTATTTTATTATGTTCTAATTAAGTCCCAAGATGTCAATAATCTGCGACATGATAACTAGTAGTCGCTTTTTTATTTTTATTATTTTATTTTATTGTGTTCTAATTAAGTCCCAAGATGTCAATAATTCACCAGGGAAGAAAGATAGTGCATTCCACCTAAAGTTTCAAATTGAGCATAGTTTTTTTAAAAAAAGGCTTGGACAAAATTAGCAATATTCATAAATTATTCAATAATTATCTATTAAAATCTTTTATAAAAATAGTTTATGGTTTTGATCTGGATTTGTTTAGATGAAGAGCTAAATAGAACTTGATAATTATCTATTACTATAATGGATGTCTTGATCCGTAATTATCTTGTTTTCCTATTCATTAGTCGGGGTTTGTGATCAATGATTATAGTTGAGTTTATTGATTGCAATATGGAACATAACCTAAATAATTGAGCTTGTTTGTTTGTTACTAGATCAACCTATCTTTCTTATCTTAAAGCTTCTATTATACTAAATCTAGAGAGCTTATTCTAGGTTGTTTGATACTTAGGGCATAAGTAGAAAGGTTGTTTTATTTAATGACAAGCTAAAGAAAGATTGGGGTAGCAAAACCATTGCAATTTATGGTTGGTAGTTTCAAGAGATAATTATAGATAATTCTAATATTGACTCATAATTTATGTTTAATGGTAGAGAATAATTCCTTAATCAATCATTTTTATCATTGTCACAATCTTTATTAATTTCAAATTTTGCATTGTTTATTTTATTTAATCTTAACCAAGAACCCTTTTTATTTAGAATTAATTTAGTATATTTGACAACTAATTAAGTAGAACCAATCCTCTGTGAGAATGACCTTTGCATACTACTATACTCAATAATGATTGATTTAATTTACA
This sequence comes from Adansonia madagascariensis, assembly GCA_038381835.1. NCBI lineage: Eukaryota > Viridiplantae > Streptophyta > Magnoliopsida > Malvales > Malvaceae > Adansonia > Adansonia madagascariensis. Next base: position 32,681 of record JBBYHL010009054.1, read on the forward strand.
ATGATTAATTTAGTATTCTTTTTGGATTACTCAAGAATCCTTTCACTAACATAAAGCTAATCTATTCATATGATTTAAACACTTTTCATGTTGATTGTAAATACTTGACCAAGTGATTAATGTTAATTGAAAAGGTATTAAAGTGTTATAGTGAATAAACAAGATGGCAAGGGGTCAAAATAGCAATAGCTAAAGATGCAGACTCAAGATGTGGGATATTTAGTGATATCCAATGGATGGATATCAAATGTAATATGTTTTCATTTTATTACTTCAAAAATAGCTGCTTTGACTTTAACCTTTGTTATGAAAATGTGCATATACTTTTACCAAATGTACATATAATTCTATGAACATATTGTTTGATTTTGGAAAATGAAGCTATTTTTATTTAATTTTCATAAAAAACAAAAAAAAATAAGAGTGACAAGATATTGATAGTTGAAAATGAAAGTATATTTTAGAAAATAAAAATGAAAATGGCTAAAAATATGAAAACAAAAAAAAAAGACATTTTCAATATTGAAAACATGGGAAGTCCTTATATTTTTACTTGCATTTTACAAATCAAGGCATTAACCCTTATTTAAATTAGAGGTGTTCATGAATCAGGTTGGGTCATGGTCTTAATTCTTTTATTTTTTTTATCGACCCGACTTGAAAACTCCTCGTTCTATTTAAAATAATATTAAAATATAAAAATTATTTTTATTTTAATATTTATTATTAATTTTTTTTTGCTCAAGATGGAATTCAAATCAGATGAGCTTACCTAAATTAAGTAATACATGCAAATGATTGCATGAACATATTTGGTTCAAACTCCTTCAAAGCCATTAATATTAATTATTTTGATCTTTTTCTTTACTGACTTTTACTGGGCGAACGTAGATTTCCCTACCCCTTTTTCTTTGCCTTCCATTATGGCCTGTCATATAACTATACGTGTCATTATCTTAAATTCATATAATTATAAGACTATGTCTTTATCTTAAACTAGTTTTAAACTTGCGTAATGTACAGATATGTAATTACATATAAAAATACAAAATAATTAATAAATTTTATATAAGAATTTCAGAAAAAATTCATATTAGAATATGTCTATAATTATAAGATTATGTCTTATAATTTGTCTCCCATTATGCCCACTATGCCCTGTCATATAACTACAGATGTCATTATCTTATATTCATATAGTCATAAGACTATGTCTTTATCTTAAACTAGTTTTAAACTCATGTAATGTACAAATATTACAATTATATATAAAAATACAAAATAATTAATAAATTTTATATAAGAATTTTAGAAAAATTTGTATTAGAATAAATTTTAACTAATAAGAAAAATAAATTTTGAACATCAATATATAGCTATAAAAAATTGAAGGGTTACTTCAAGCTCATGCTTATCGAAATAAACATAAAATATTTAATCATATTAAACATATGCAGTGATACTAACCTTGCCACGAATAACAAGACCCGAAACATGACTAGGAACCCAAAATTATTCTACGATCAGATTTGAATAGAAAGACCATGACCTGTTACTTATATAGAGGTAAGAACCTTGGTATGATGATGACGCTACAACCAATTATAAAAGGATTGATTGATAAGTCGAAGATGAATGCCACGAAAATTTTTAATAAGTTCGAGTAGTTTTTAAAAGAACCAAAGACAAAAAAACAACTCGCAATTTTATGAATAATCATCTATATTTTCCTTCTTTATAAATGCCTATTAATATGCTGGCTTATTACAAAAAGTTGCTTAAATAGCTTAAGGAGACAATCAGCCCATTAAATGGCTATTTACATGCCTAGAAAGGAAATAATCAGCCTATTAAATGGCTATTCACACACCTGAAATGGATTACATGCCTAGAAAGGAAATAATCAGCCTATTAAATGGTTGTTCACACACCTAGAATAGAAAAGGAAATACTCAGCCTACTAAATGGCTATTCACACATCTAAAATGGAAAAGGAAAGGTTGACAAGCCTAGACAAATAGAAGGAAAATAAACAACTTTGGCATGCAAGCCTTTTAATTAGTCCTAAAAGTACTCTTAAACATGCCAATTTTTATTTGCTAAAATTGAGCTTAGCTTTGACGGAATTCTTTTAGAACTTGAATAATGTTGATGCATCTTTATTGAACTCATTGAATCAACCTGTTGAATGCATCTTTGAACTTCTTTGCTCTTGTTCTTGCAACTAGACCAATTAGAGCTTGAACTGGATCCCTTGAATTCGTGCCATGATATACATCATTCCCTTCCTCTTGAAAAGGATTTCTCCTTAAATCATCGTCTACATCAAAAGTGCCTAAGTCAATAACATTAATAATAGTCCTTATATTGTACTCACCTAGTAAATTTATCTTGTAAGAATTATCATTGATACACTTTAGAACTTGGAAAGGGCCATCTCCTTTTAGAAGAAATTTGGAATGCCTTTATGTCAAAAATCTCACTTTTCTAAAATGCAACTAAATCCAATCTCCAGGTTTAAGAACAAGTTTGTGACAACCCTCGTTGGCTTGTTTTGCATACTACTCTATTCTTTGTTCAATGTTGAGTCTTTCTTTCTCATGAATCTGCCTAACAAATTCAGCTTTTTGTTTGCCATCTAAATTAACACACTCAGTTATAGGTAAAAGATATAAATCTAATAGAGTTAATGGATTAAATCTATACATAATTTCAAATGGTGAAAATTTAGTAGTAGTATGAACAGTACATTTATAGGCAAGTTCAACATGTGGTAAATAATCTTCCCATGTTTTAATGTTCTTTCTAATAATAACGCTTAAAAACATAGGCAAAGTCCTATTTAATACTTCATTCACCATTAGTTTATGGGTGAAAAGTAATAGAAAACAATAACTTAGTTCCTAACTTACACCGCAAAGTCTTCCAAAAGTAACTTAAGAACTTAGCATTTCTATCTTAAACAATTGTTCCAGGCATAACATGTAATTTCACAATCTCCCTAAAGAACAAATCAAGAACATGTGAAGCATCCTCCATTTTGCGACATGGAATAAAGTGTAACATCTTAGAAAATCTATCCTTAATGATAAAAATTAAATCTCTACCACATTTAATCCTAGGCAATCTTAACATAAATTCCATCGAAATATCAACCCAAGGCTCACTTGGATAGGCAATGAAATGTATAAACCATGGGGTTATGCTTGGGATTTTGCTTGCCTACATGTGACACATCTAACACAAATTCTATCAAAATCCATTTTCATGTGTGGCTAAAAGAAGTGTGCTTGAAAAACGGGTAATGTTTTGGCTGCCCAAAAGTGCCCTATCAAACCCCTGCCATGTGAATCCCTAGCTAGTAAGTCTTACAAGGAACAATTCAATATACAAAACTTATTTTCTTAAAATAAGAAATCCTCATGCGTAAAGTACTTACCATTAGCAGTCTTCTGATAAACGATATGTTATTCACTGAAGTCACAGTCTAAAGGATATAATTCTTTAATATGTTTAAAACCAAGCATTTTAGTATCAAGAATAGAGAGTAATTAGTACCTAAGAGAGTACATCGGACGATGTATGGAAACATCTCAATACACTCCACCCAATGAGCATGTCTCTTGTTTGGTTTATATTGTCCTTTCAAGTGCTTTAATTACTTATGATCAGTGTGAATCGTGAACTCTTTGGGCCATAGATAGTGTTGCCATGTTTCCAAAGCCCAGACCAATGTGTACAATTCCTTATCATAAGTTGGGTAACTTAGCTTTTCATCAAAATATCAATCGCTCATCCTTCTTGCATTAGTACAATACTAGTACCTAAACTAAAAACATCACATTCAATCTTAAATATTTTGTTAAAATTAGGTAAAGATAATAATGGAACATTTGTTAGTTTTTGCATGATGAGCTAAATGCCCTCTCTTA